>JASANE010019530.1:0-16227 GCA_030248225.1 Trileptium ribeirensis
GTTAATTTCTGATTCCGGCATGGCCCTATGCCCAAACTGGGACACTATTCTCGCCGAACCGAATACTTCAACGCTTTGTTTTGTATATACTATTGATAATACTTGAAGATATGTACTGCGTGATTAGGTATGGTTTAGGATAAATTGCTCGAAACAAATAACATCCTTTTAACTCAAGTGGTTGTGGGGTGATGGCCGTTTCCGTGTATTTTAGGTCTGACGGGCCCATTTAAAAACACGCTTTGATCTATATTATCATGCATCCTAAAATAGTCATATAAAAGAACATTATATACAGCCTTATAGAACTTCTTGCTCTACAGAATGAGCGTAATGTGGCCTAAGATATCTGCACCACTTGTCGAGATACTATCCATAGCATGTTTTGTGAAACCCCTTTGACCCAACCCAATCCCTTTCATCCAGCTGCTACGGGTGGAAAGAGTTGGGATCCGTTATGTATAATCCACATATAGAGGTACTAAACATCGCGCTACTCAAGCCGAAGCTGAGTTATACGCGTAGCCGAAAAACCTGAAACGGGCCCGTCGAGTTTTACCACTCTGACCACCGAGATTTCTACGTTAATAATACTCCTGGATGAAAAGTGAAGACCATTTACGAAGAAGCAACGTTGATCTGTGTTTCAGCAACATTTCGGCTCGTACGAGGATCTGGATCGTAACTGAAACCACAAGTAGTTTGTCATTTTCGCACGTGCGATGCTCAATTTACCGATCCCACGGAAGGTGAAGCCGTCCCGACCCGTATTCAAACTACCGACGATGAGAAAACTCCGTTGTCCCATCGTAGCCGGGTGCTCTTGAGAGCTCCTACAGAAACACTATACTTATTTTATTATCTGGTTATTTATTACTGCCTAATATGTTTCCCTTTTTGTTTTGTTCGTTATGCTCTACTGCCTGCCGTTAGTATATTTACTTGTATCATATTTGTCTTAAGGTATTGCGCTATGTTAATCGCAAAATTTGCTTTGAAAAATGTGTATATACATTAGAGCGTCTCACTATATGGTGTCTTTCGTAATTGTTCTACTTGTTTAGTATACTTATTGTGTAGCGTCGACAGAATTCATGATCGTATGTAAGCATCGGGGGTAAATTTCTGTACCAAGTTGCGATCACATTGCATCTGACGCGTTCTGGTCTGCACATCAATTGTCTATAGAGCGTTCACATTGCGGCTGGTCAACGGCGCGTTCGCAATTTTATCACACGGCCTAGTGGAAACAATGCAATCAGCAAACTCAAACCGTGCGTAGTGTGACTGCACTTCGGATGTAACGCGACGTGAACACGTTCTAATATATGCAAGTATAATGAATTAGCAGATTTAGTACAAAAAATGCAAAGAGAACTACGCACCTGCTTGCATTTTCACCGTTATATTTAGGATCGAATTTCATTTGAGAATTGACAGTGTCCAAGGATCACTTTCGCTGTTCGAAAATAGTGTGTGTTTTTAATTAGTATCTCGGCAGCGAGGTTGAAACGGAACGGTGGATAAGGGTATTCTTGATACGCTTTGTTTGTTGTATTCCTTTTCGTTTCCTTAACTGTCGTCTTATCTCAAAATGGCTTGCAGCGGTATCCACGGCAGCCGTTTGCGTTTTTGACTCTTGCGCAATGCGATTGTTTTCTTGTTCTGCTTATGAATGGTAGTGCTATGTTCATAATGTTTGGTCTTTAATTTATTTCGCTTACACCATGAAATTGTCAAAATGTAGCTGTAATTACCTGTTTTACTAAATTTGTCTTTTATTGCCTCTTAAGCCAAACAGTGACTTTCTAATACGATGTAATTTACGAGCAATGGCATCTTTGACTTTGTTCACTCCGTTTGAAAGTAGGCTTCTGGAACATTAGTCTCTAACAGTTCTCAGCTACGCAATCTGATGCACGGTTGGAGGTACTCGTACGCGAAGAAAGCTTCAGCTTTGCGAAACTGGAATCGGGAAAAACCAAGATTCTCTGGGTTGTTATGAATCATCTGTCGTTTAAGTTCTTATTAGTTGCCTTCACGTATGAATCGTAGAAAACCTGAGTTGATATATAACAGAACTATCAAAAAGTTCTCGGGTGAATAAAACTAGCATTGCGGAATCGCAGTCTTGTTTATTAGCCCTTCCATTTATATTAGATTCTACTGAACCCGATGTTCGATGCGACGCGTTACATTGACCAAGCTTGTGTACTTGTTTTGTGCTATAGCCTTGCACGTTTCCGTAGCATTCGAAGCACAGCCCTCAGTTGACGTAGTGAGTTATAGATTATAGGTAGCCAACGCGATCTAGGTTCAGATTGTTCAGTATTATACGAAGTACGCAATACGTAGGGTTAACGTTATTTTGGTTTTATTCTAGATGAGAAAAAGTGTAAACGCTTTAAAGGAAGCCATTTACGAATACGATCAATAATAAGCGTATTACTGCCAAATGCGTTTAAAACTTATGCCTTATATGGTGTGCCTACAGCCCAATATCAATGCTTATTCGCAAGAGCATGTATTGTTTGTATGCATTAGGTACTATAACGATATTTTAGCAATAAAGCGCAGTGTTGTTTTTTTCTCGAGTGAAGAAAGACTGACGATATGTTTTTCGGCAAGTGAACTGAGGTCGGAAAATATTTTATTTAAAATATTTTCACATTTTATCTGCGATACACAAACATTCTTGAGCGATGTATTTTACTCATAGCTCAAGTGTCAGAACGAGTAGGCTATAATTGTGCTGACCTATGAGTTTTGGCTAAGCCCGAGACAAATTTGGATAGAAGATTAGTCCCGGCCTGTTATACCATAACGCGTAGAATCCCCACAGATTCTGGCTTGGATTATTATACAAATACCCGCGGTGGGGAACTTTTTTATGTGATAGGCTCATTCCATTTAGCTCGAATTGATTTGCGAGTAGAGCAATGTTTGTCACATTCAAGCCCCCGCCGGGGATCGAACTCTTAGAAGTACAGGTCAATCTTGCGTACGAAAACCGCTCAGCTATCTGGGAGCTGTTGCTCGGTTCGTTAAGAAACCTTGCAACGTGAACGAATAACACGTTTAAGCGTACGACAAACTGAGTGAACGCAATGTGCGTTGAGTCCATTTGGACCTAGCCGACATGAAAGGGTAGCTCAAGCCCCCGCCGGGGATCGAACTTAAGAAATGTACAGGACGTAAATCGATGGACTCAGGTTGCAATTCCGACGTTTTATTTTCCGGAACATTATTTTTTGTTGAATCTATCGCCGAATTACTTGTATTCGTTGGTTCAGATGAAATTCCTAGCGGGAATAATGATTTTATGGGTCGGCTGACTGTTCTTTTGTTCGAGAGTTTCAGGCGTGCGGATCGAATGAAACCGTCTGCACTCTCCCGCAAAGGCGTTATCCCCATCCGCCACTGGCAACGAGGTAGAGGATCTTTAATTAAAACAATATCACCAACCGAAGGCACAGAATTACATATCTTTCGTTGTTTAAACTGGGACGAACCAGATCTAAGGCTCAAAAAGTATTTATTGTGCCAACTTTTCTAGAAAAAATCCAATAATTGATTGGATTCTTTTCAAATTCTGGATTAATGTTTGTGCTCTTTTGTTGTTGTATTGCTTCGCTATTGTCTAGCGAAAATTGTGGGACCGGTTCATATGGCCCTCCCAAGGAAGCGTGAGGGTGTTAGCGGCGACCCAGAAGACATAGCTTTTGAGTAACCAAAGGACGTGAATTGACGACCGATGTGGCTTCCGCCAGCACTGCTAGAATCTCTGTCTTCGTAACTCGTTTTCGGTCAAGAGTATTTTTGAGAGCACGTTTTGCTATCCCAACCATACGCTCATAAATCCTCCCATCCAAGGAGAGCTCTGTTGTGAATTGCTACGCGATACAACAAAATTTTGTACGTCGTCATTTTGTTCAAAGTTCCGCCACAGTTTGTGCAGAGTTGTGTTTGCGGCGTGAAATTGTTTTGCATTGTCGGAAACGATGAGCTCCGGCAATCCACGCATAGAAATGAAGCGACGGATACAAAGGATAAATTGAGCAGCCGTCAGGTAGTCCACTGCTTCAAGATGGATTGCTCTAATCACAGCGCATGTGAACAGCCATATCCAAACCTTTTGGATTCCTGTGGGAGTATTGATGTGTAACGGTCCAATATAATCTATTCCCACCTGTGAACGGTTTTTGCGGCGTGACCCTAAACTCAGGCAATGGTGGGTAGGGCGGCGCGCGGAAATGACCTCCATGTGCCGCTTTACAAACCGCACAGTGGTTTATCACGCATTTTATTTGATTACGTCCATTAACAACCCTGTATTGTCGATGCAACTGGACAAGAATGTGTGCTACCCCCGCATGATAAAGTTTTTTGTGACAGTTGTAAATAATTAAGTCGCTGTATGGGTGATTCTTAGACAGCAGTATTGGAAATTTTGTCCCATCGTCCATATCGGTATGGTGAAGTCTCCCGTCGCACTTCAGCAAAACATCAACGTCAGTAAAAATATTCATATTTCCAAACACTCCTTGCGAGTTGGAGATAAGACCGCACCAGGAAAAGCCGTCAACTGAACATAGTGGTCCAAAAAAGCTCATGTGATGATAATCGGCCAAGACCTTCATGCCTATGTCGACAATTGTAGACAAATTAACGAATCCAGGCAGTAACCCGGTAGAGCCTGGTGATGTTCGAGTAGTCTGTCACATTCAACAAAGGCTCGTTGTTCGAATGCAGCATGACAGTTTCGGCGACCGACGTTGGCTCTCCCGTATCAACAGTTTGACATGGTGTGGTGTTGTCGATATCCGGAGGCCAATTTTCTTCACTGAACATCAAAAAAGATGGACCATTCCACCAGATTTTGTTTTGTACGAGCACATCAAATGAACACCCACTCGTTGCTAAATCAGCTGGATTCTCTTTCGTGGGCCCATATCGGAAAACGATATTAGCGTACGACTTGATCTCAGAGATTCTGTTTTTTACAAACACTGTTGTGATCGATTCCTTGACCAGCCAGTGCAGGACGCACTGCGAATCAGACTACATTGTTTTTCGGGATATGGAAAGGCGGAGTTATGAATCAACAAAGTTGAGCAGTCGAGTCCCAATCAGGGCTGCCATTAACTCAAGTCGAGGGATTGAAATTGTCTTCAGTGGAGCGACACGCGATTTTGCTAATAAGAGCTCAATAGCGTTCATTCATGGTTTGCAGTACTGCTTGTTTTCCATGTGATAGCAAAGCATAATCAACTGGTGTAGAGTCAGGACTTGTCGTCCGACTTTTTCCGTTGTCGAATGATCACCCATTGTTGTCAAGCCTCGGTGCTTATGTCGATTCCCATTATTGCCTGAAAAATGTGTGTGGCACAGGGCTCGATGATGGCCTTGTTTGTGGCAGCAGAAGCGCTCGTTTTGCCGAACTGTGCATTTCAGTGTGTTGTGTTTGGAACTGAGGAAGATTTAACATCTGCCTTGGATACGTTGACGGCGTGACTGAAGATCTTGGAGCCGTCGACACTGATCTGTGTAGTGGGATTGACCGCAGAAACTACAGCAAATGGTACGGCGCGGAGTGTTTGCCAAAGACGTTGAGGAGCTGCCCATGCGGAGCTTCCCCCTGTTCTGTTGACGATACCGTACCAGAGCTCCACTTTTGCTTGTGTAAGCGTGACCATGACCACCGGCCGATCGATGGCTCGTATCTCTAGCGCGGATCTCCTCCTTGAGAAGCTCGCGTAGACTGGACAGAGTCCATGTGTTTGCCCCGATCTTGCTATATAATTCCATTTTTCGTAAACGGGAAGTTTCGATAGGATTATTGGAGTGAAAACTTGTCCGAAAGTTTCTTCGGCCAAGCCTAGGGCAATCAAACTCCTAATGTGCCGTTCACAGTCGTCATAGGTCTTTTGCAGATAACAAGTTTCGTGTGTGGCAACCGGGGTCGACAGAAGAGCATCGATGTGAGCATTGATAGCAATTTGTTTATTGCCATATCGCTCACTCAATGCATCAATCACTGAATTATAGTTCTCCCATGTCAACCTATAATCTTCAATGAGTCGCAAGGCATCACCTATCAAAAAACTTCATACGTACTTATATTTATCGATCGTTGCCAAATCGTTGTTTTCGTGAATCGTCGAACTGAACTGATCCCAGGATTCTTGCCACTTTAATGGATCACCTACATATTTGAGAATCTGCAACTTAGGCAACTGCACCGACGGTCCACCTTCGGATCCTGGCTGCTGCGATGTTTTGAACTCAGCCGACGGGACTCCACCTGTGTTTTGGGACACTTTCCTAAAGCTATCGAGCCTAGCGGAAAGCGTAGCCATGGCATCCAGGATGGAATCATCAACGCCAGGAGCAGACTCAACTTCCCTCGTGACATCTTCACCACTAACCAGTGCCAGCAATATTTCATCGTTAAATGTCGACAACCGAGCCTTATAGTCATTCAGCTTTGTGATACAAAAAAGTCAGCGTCTTCAGCACTTGTTGGATATGGCAACGAGGCTGATTTTTTTATTTCTTTACCAACGTTAGTCCTGAGAGCCCCTCTCTGCTTAATACGTAATTTGACGATATCCTCCATTGATAACTTTACGAAAAATATAGTAGGTTACACATACACACGTTAAACGCAGACAAAAATATTTCCACATGACATGTAACTTCCCCGATATATGTCAACGTTACGTTAACCGACAATAACTATCACGCTATAGCGTTAAAGTTATGTTGACAGTTACTCAGTGTAGCATCAAAATTATGTAAATGTTAAATCAGACTATGATATCTTTGTATAGTCACTACGCCGGTGTACCGACAGAAGATCTACACAGTACTAGGTATATAAGCAACCGTTCACGTATATTAGTTTTAAATGTATTAAGGTTGATCAGTATGCCACTTTATGCCATACCAGTATCATCTACTGATAAATTGCCGAACCCGCCGATTCTAAACTGCTTGATCATTTTTTTGCTATATATGGTTAATATTCAATAATATATACATGAATATATTAAATACTAACCGTATTGCTCCGGATGAGCAAGCGGACGGTTTTCGGAATGTCACTGATAAGTTGTTCGAAGGACCATAAAAGGAAACTACACCTTTGCAGACGATATTTATTTCTTGAATACTGAAAAACTGACGAAAATTAACAAGACGGTCGCTATCTCAACGAAAACTTTCTCCGCCACCAGCCGAATCTCTCTCCATCACTCCAAAAAAACTATGTCTCCATCATATCCATCAACACCACTTTTCATCAATCGCAAACTTTATGCAAATCAGGAATCGACCAATGTCATCAATCAAAGCATTTGTCTTTGACAGTTGCCTTTTCATTGTAAGCCCACTCCTTTCCGGATTTCACTCGGCAAAAGAAATTGCTGTTTGTCCGGATCCAAAGCATGACTACTGTGCTGGCTTGACTTATGTGGATTGATGAGCGAATTCCCGGATGCATATATAAGTGAAACCAAATTTTGCATCTTCCAGAGCGCACAGTCCACATCTGGGATAACAAAAGTTTGGAAACGGCGTGCTATGAACCAAAAAAGAGGCCTCCTGGCAGAGTGTGTACGAGCCTTGGGGAGAGGGTGTACGGGCCTCGAGCGGGCGTCGGGGCTTCGGAGGAGAGGGTACGGAGCCTAAAACAAGTATTTAGCAAATTATTACGTCCTGTCTTATAGAGGTTTGTTCGGACTATAAAATAAGTTTAATTTGGTTCATATACTCTTACATTTGTCACGATTGAATAATTCACCTTTGAAAGTCAAGCTGAGGGGCGTGACATTATATCCTTGCGGAATAGCTTAACGCTGTGTGTTCCGGAGCAGGAGCCTCACGACTTAAACTTAAAATTGGTACAATATTGGTCATTTATGGCATTAGTTTAAGATTGCGTATAGCTGGCGCTCCTTAACCGGACTTTGGCCACATTTCTTGTCGGACCACTTTTCGACATGACCTAAGCCTTGGCCCAGGAGAATAGGTCTTCGAATTTTTACGAGCCAATCTATCCATTTGAGGTTGAGTCATCCGTGGCAACAAAACATTATAACAGACCCCGTCGAAATTTTGGACGCGTGAGAAGTCTGCTACGTTCGTTTCACTGACTGGCCCAGGATTCAATTTAACTTCTTTCAATCTCCTCGCAAGACAATAATGCGACAGTATCGGAAAAAGTGGAAGCCTATTTTCAGCACTTTTGAAAATTACCTGACTCTTTATCAATTCTGTCAATCTATATATCGATAAAATATATATATGTTTTCCAAATTACACCTTTCGAGAACAGTGGTTGTTTTAAGCTTTTTAAGTGGGTTTTAACCTTAATGCAGTTTAACACGGAAGTGTCATGCCACTTGCATCAATGTTCGGACTATTGCACAACGCTATATTTAAATCGCGAGTACAGTTGGCATGCCAACATGTAAACCTTGGTGCATTTGGCTTCACCACTTCCAAAGCTTATCTAGTCGATGCACACAAATTAGAACGCCTACTGCATATCGCTCGGGAAATCAAAAGAATGTGCATTAGGGCCGCCATTGGGGAAGGCCAGGCTAAATATAATTTTTGAAATTTTCAGGAACTCAAAATTTTCCTAAATTTTATTAAGATTTTCCCCAAGTTTTATCATTGTGCCGTAAATTTTTACTAATTTCCTCAATTTTTACCCTATTTGGCTAAAATTAATCGCGCTCTCAAACATTCCTGGGCCACGTGTCAGGCTCAGGCGAGTGTCATCATTACCCTGTACAGGTGACATGCGTTCAGTAATTTTTAACTAATGTTTGCTGGGAATTCACATTAAAAATGGATATGGTAATAATTTTGGGTAAATTATCCCGTATTAAATGGAAATAGGAATAATGATCGTTTATTTTGGTGAGCGTGGATAAAGGGTTGTGATCCCCAGCTTGCAGAGATTTACATAGATTCGGTTGCGATTTTAATTTAGTTTTCACGGCCTATATGCTATCACGTAAAAAATACATACGTAAGGCGCAATTCCTGCTCAGCGTCTTCGTTGATTCAGCACAATGTTTTCCAATGAGTCTAATGTTTTATTTCTTCTATTCCTGAAGCTGCCTACCAATGGGTCGCAAATTTAGCTGTTCGCTGTGCATTTTACAATCTCTGTTTGCAATTTTATAAACTGTTTTCAACTTCAGTGCAAAAATATTTTGGAAAATTATAAACACGCCAAATTGAAAAGTGTATGACTGCACAGTTATTTCTATGTTGTGAAAATAAAATTAAATTTCCGACGACGTGTGCACGACAGAGCAGCAAAAAAAAGAAATACAACATTTCTGCAATACACATGGGTTTGCAATGTACTCCTGTCTGATGGACTATGGTAAATACAAAATTTTTACAGCAATTTTGACTTGAAGTGTAGATATTTAATGATGTATAAAATTTGTTAACGACGCGAGGCATGCGCAGCCGAATTCGCTCTGTCACATAAAGGACAAGACCTGAGATGACACTGTGAGGATCGAGTTGCTCGGAACCGGGTTTTGCAGGGAAACGAACCAAACCAGGCCTAGTCTAAATGAAAAGTTGGACTTGGCTCTCAAAAGCTATTTACGAAAATACTATAATTAGCAAACTCTCTGTAACCTGGACGTCTCTAGACCGAACTGATGTAGACCCAGGCAGAACTTAGGCGATCCCGAAAGGTAATAAGAGTTCAAATTTACGTATTTCAGGTTATAACGGCATTTCAAGCTACGTCTTTAAATAATTAAAAGAGAAACCAATATGTTGACAGACTTGTTGATGTTGCTTGCGATCAGTACTCTTTGCTCAAAAACTATGACTTAGCTGTAAACGTAAAATCAGCAAATGATCATAAACCTTTTACCGGTATTGTATGAGATGGATGCAATACATTTTGATTTTTTGTGCATTATGCATTATTCATGTTAATTTGCGGGCAACAACTATATACTTTTCAAAGCTTGAATGCCAAATGCTTGAAAGCCAAGTTGTAGATGCTGGCGTGCCAGGTATTATTCGCAGTTTGTATGTAGTGTTACGGCACCATCTACAAATTGGTGCAAGTAGCATGCGGATTGCAACGATTTGTAAATAGCGGCGTGGCAGTTTCACCAATTTGTAGACTCTAGTGTGGCACTATCTACAAGCAGCAAGTAACTGGAGTGCCAGAGTCTACAATTTGGTGCAGTTGGCATGCCAACTTCCAAAAAGTATGTAGTCGACGCACGCAAATTAATGTGAATGTTCGATGCACAACTGAGTCATAAGATATCCAAAACTACAAGTACAAAGTTTCTGCAGGGTCTCGCCAATCGCGAAAAACTGGTTTACATGATCAAACTGTACGCAAATAGGTACGTACTTTCTGGGTTCTGGAGCGCTATTCAAGTATATATTCACAAACTAGTAAAGATGGGTTCCCTACAAAATCATAATATCATAACTCTCAGCTAACTTCGAGCAACTGTGAGGCCGCGAAGGCCTGCAACACGTGTTCTGTTCAATCGGCGAAAATGTTGATTGGAACTGTGACATTGGTTTCTCTAAATCACTCCTCTTACCGTACGTTGCGCTGAAAGATCTTTATTGCCGAGACGAAATATCCGGTGATGTCCTATTTGGGGTAAAAAAATCTCAAATATTCAGCAGACATAATTTGGAAAGAATTTTGTATATTCGTACTCATCACGGCATATTGAGTACTACTGTATCAAATTTACCACCTTGACGCCATTTTTAATTTTTTTTGTTTTTCGTCCCTATTTATCAGGTGGCACCAAAAAAACCTGGAGGAGGGCCAATATCAAACTGAAGAGGGCCAATATCAAGTCGGAGGAGGACCAATATCAAACTAAATGAGGGCACTAATATCAAACCGGGGACGGCACCAATTATCAAACAGGAGTGGAGCACCAATGCCCAACTGGAGAAAGGCTATTATCAAACTGGATGGGGCGAATATCAAACTGGAGGGCACCAATATCAAACTGGTGGGGCGCGCTGAAATCAAACTGCAGGGGGCACCAATATGAAACTGAAGGAGGGCACCAATATCAAAGTGGAGAAAGGCACCAATATCAAACTGGAGGGGACACGAATATCAAAAAGGAGGAGGCTAATATCTAGCTGATGGGGCCCAACATCAAACGTAGGGGTACCAATATGAAACTGAAGGAGGGCACCAATATCAAATTATAGGAAGGCACCAATACCAAACTGGAGGAGGGCACCAATAACGAACTGGAGGGGGCACTAATATTTAACAGAAGAAGGCCAATATCTAGCTGAATGTGGCCAATATCAAACTGGAGGGGTGCCAATATCAAACTGGAGAAAGGCCAATATCGAACTGGAGGGTGCCAATATCAAATTGGACGGACACCAATACTAAACTGGAGGAGCACCAATATCAAACTGGAGAAAGGCCAATATCAAACTGGAGGGCGCCAATATCAAACTGGAGGGGGCAGCAATATCAGAAAGGAGGAGACCAATATCTAGGTGGAGGGGGCCAATATCAAACTGGAGGGGGTACCAATATGAAACTGAAGGAGGGCACCAATATCAAAGTGGAGGAAGGCACCAGTATCAAAAAGGAGGAGGCTAATATCTAGCTGAAGGGGCCCAACATCAAACTGTAGGGGTACCAATATGAAACTGAAGGAGGGCACCAATATCAAAGTGGAGGAAGGCACCAATACCAAACTGGAGGAGGGCACCAATAACGAACTGGAGCGGGCACCAATATTTAACAGAAGAAGGCCAATATCTAGCTGAATGTGGCCAATATCAAACTGGAGGGGTGCCAATATCAAACTGGAGAAAGGCCAATATCAAACTGGAGGGTGCCAATATCAAATTGGACGGACACCAATGCTAAACTGGAGGAGCACCAATATCAAACTGGAGAAAGGCCAATATCAAACTGGAGGGCGCCAATATCAAACTGGAGGGGGCAGCAATATCAAATTGGAGGGGGCCAATATCAAACGGAAGCCAATATCAAACTTGAGGAGGCACCAATAAAAAACTGCAAGTGGACTGAAATATCAAACTGGTGGGGGCACCATTATCAAACTGGAGGGGAACCAATATCAAACTGGAGAGGGACACAATATCAAACAGGAGGCGACACCAATATCAAACTGGTAGGGCACCAATATCAAACTGGAGAAGGACATTAATATCAAACTGGAGGGGCACCGATTATCAAACTGGGGACTACTATGAAACGCTTTTTTAAAGACCCATTGAAACGGAAGTACGTTAAAACGATCGTATTATCTCTATAACCGATCAAAAATATACTGGCAGTATTAGGTTCATTTTGTCGAATTCTATGTACCAGGGTTACATACAACACGTCGTATGTATTACTGGTTACGTACGACGTGTACGTGTCTAACACTGGGTTACATACATGTTGTATGGAACACAGCTACGTACGACATGTCTTATGTAACACTGGTTACATACGACATGTCGTTTACAGCTACTTACGAAACGTCGTACGTAACAAAAATTTTGCAGCAGATGGGCGCATTATTTTGTGAATCAGCAATTAGTTGAAGTACCGCAAAAATCGTCGGCTGTTACAAATACATGGTTAGAGTCCCTAGGTCCCACAGAACGGTAGCTGGTTTCTAACCTATGGAAAGCCATATTCATTCCGTGGTGTATGAACTGGTCTACATGGGGACGGCGAGGGTGGTGTGACGCCTTCTACCTAGGCTATTTTGGGAATACCTGTCATGGGGTTTGGTGTTAACCGCGAGAGATTGGGACACGGTAGCTGTAGGGGCAGCTCTTCTTCCCCGACGAGCATGTAGGTATGCTATAGATTGGAGTTTCTCATTCTAATGTTCATGACTTTAAGTGTTCAAATTTTGCTACTATGAGCAACTAGACTACTGTGGTTGGCTGTTTGGAACATGGTTTCCACAAACTTTTGCGCGGATACAAATTATTCGCGCTGTTGTGCATCCTCGGGTATGATGCTTGTGCATGCTGTTTGGTGCGTTTATGCACGCGTGCTAACTTTGTATTCTTTGGAGAATTTTAGCATTGTAAATTGCACATGGCTTACAAGTAACACACGCTTACCAGTCACATTTTTCATATTCTGTATACACAAATGATCGCCAACACAGCTGTCTCACTCACTATGTATGATGAACGTGGAAGCACGTCATGTACGCGCAAAATTTAATTCGTACACCTTGGAGTTCAAAGAGTTTCACTGTCAACGCGAATACAGATTGCTTCAAATGTGAGGGCGAATTTTCGCGCAATTCATATTCGTGCGATTCAACAAAAGCAAGACGAAAAGTGTACGTCTAATAACGGGACACAGCTGAGTGGCGCAGTTCCCAACACCACTGCGCATACGACCCCGATCATCATTAACCTCAAGGGTGGACCATAAGTTTTTGTAAGTTTGCCACTTTTCTTGGTCAGTCCCAAGGCCCGCCCGATTGGTTGCGCACGTGTCTAGATTTTGGTATGATTGCTCAGGTCCCCCAGGGAGGTTGACAACCAAACCTGCTCACAGGTCATAATGTCAAACCAGTTGTTCCCTGTACTAATACTAAACGGAAGTTGTTTTATCTGACCTAAATTAACGTGGAAACGCGTGTCAATTTCGGTTTCAGAGGTAAAATTTTGAATTAAACTCACTTGAGATTACTGTCGAACACTTAATTCTTTTGTAGCCTATGTGGCCCCCACAGGGTCGACATTCCCCTGAGAGTTTAACGTCCGGACTATCTACATCTTAAAATGGTAACTTAATTGTATTGATATATAGAGATAAAGTTTTCCTAATAAATTTTACCTTTTTGGGTGAGTGTGACAATTACATTATACGCGAGCTTGATAGATAATTTTGTCGGACCTCTCTCGCCGCAATGCCATTATCCAAATGTGTCAATATCGGCGGAAGACCGCTCGTGCCAGGGCTTTGGGTATTTTCGTCCGCAAGCCGTGGCACGAAGGGTCGGGCCCGTGCACTGGGACGTACTTTTTACGCTGGTAGATCAACAACACGGACATGTCAGAGTGACTTTCAAGAGGTTATTTGCGGTTTGATACAGCACCCGTCAATAATAGGAAATCAAAAATAAAGCATGAGACAATCACAGGCCAAGATAGTAACCTTCCGACAGCTGAAACGATCGCTCCCTCGTCTGCTGCTCAGCGGGGAGGGGAGGGGCAGCACCAGCGGAGGCGTTCCGGGCAATGCCGGACCAAAATATATGCCCGAGACACTCATCGTCAGCTACAGCCAGTTCGGTTATGGCTCGGGTCCTATGACCTGGTGTGCTTCGAACTTCGCTCTCAATAACGCGCGGCGCTATAAGTATTTTACGTGAATTACTGGAGAAGCGGGATGTCGCAATGGGTGAGTTGTGTGCTTAGCCAGGCGAGGGCCAAGAACAGATGCTTGCCAGCAAGGGTAACTAAAGTCTATGCTACACCAACAGCGTACCAAAGTTAGCGGTCACAACTGAATCTGTGCAATACAGGGGGGCGCGAACTATCGGGCACCAGTAATTGCTTGGCTTTTAAAGTACAGGTTAAGACATGGGTACAGTAAATAAGCTGAATATGGTACATTTCAATGTGTGGTCCTGGCAAATCAATCAATAAATTCGCAACAAACAGCCACCAATACACTATAACGTAAGTAACGGTTTACCATTATGGCCATGAACTATATAGCAACTCCGTCCGGCGTGTATTCCAGGTCCTGTACAATCTTACCTAGCATCCCTATCGAATCTCTTACAACAATTCGCCCTTAGCACACATCTTACACTAATTGACAATCGTTTAGGCCTCAGTGTCTGCAGCAGTCCAAGAGGAACTTAGATTGTCCCGAGTCCTAAAATTTCGCATATTGTTAGCTTATAACAGAGGGGTTGATTTTGGGGGTGGTGAAAACGATGGTTAAACTATGTAATACTTGCCGGGGGCGCCATTTTCATCACTTCGAGGAGTCGCCCCTAGTCACTATTTCAGCAGCCTTAATGGGTTGGGGCACGAGCAAGTGCCATCTTGGGTGATCTTCTAGGCGACCACTGTCGGCGTTGGTCTAACAGGCTTATCGGTTGAGCGCCGCTATCCCATAAGGGGCGAAAGCTTTTTACTGTTGAGGGTGCATTTTAGCCTTTGGGCGGGGGCACGGGGCGCTCTGGAAGCTTCTTCATATTGTATCAGCATACGCCGTTTTCTAAGCCCTGCGGGCTGAGCCGGACGGTTTCATTCTGCGTTTCCTTGGGTAGGGGCGAGGACTCTTCGCCTACGGGACGTGCCTGTGTTCCCTTTCTGGTTGGTTTTTTCTTTTGGTTGGTTTCTTTTCTTTCCTGTTGTTTTAGTTTTATTCTCTTTTCACTTTGTCCTTTCCTTGTCACTTATCCTATTGCCTTACTACACTGTACCACCGTTGAGTTGTATAGTGTCTCAACTCTCAGCTATGGGAATTATGCAACCGATTATTTACTAAAAGATTTAACTAGAATCTATCACAAGTTTGGATGAGTCGAGTGGTTAATACTGAAAGTTATCCGGCGGGCATAAATTCCCCGTGTAGGATTAAATCCCACAGCTCCCACAAAAAGGACAGATGAAATGGTGTTGGAAAATTGAATAAGGGGGTCTTACTAAGTACATAGCTTAACGGGCAACCAGATATAAAAATGAAAGAAGAATGGCTAAAAACAACAATCAAGTCGCTTCAAACAAAAAACAGGGGAATTGCACTTGCTCGATTTTAGGGTCAAAACAATTAAAGACAGGACGCCGATTTTTTTGTTTAGTGAAATTAGGATATTGTGATTTTATTTTAAAAGTTCGGTACCGTAACGTGCCGGCGAAGTGACGAGCGCAGCTGGGTGTTGGCACTTTCGATGCCGTCAGTTTATTTCAGTAGAGAGTAATTTCCGAGGCGCTATTGCCAAGGTTTAACCAGTGCAAACCATCTATAATCAAACTTTAGTTAATTTAATCAGCCTGATCAAGACAGTTTCGAAGTAAACCTTGTCAAAGCCGGTCTAGCTTTTTAACTTTTTTACCAGTAATAAGCGTCATAAGGCTGTCGAGGACTCGAGTAGTAAGAAGAGATTGATCCCTACACAATGCTAGTGATAACTGAATTACTAATGAACAAATCGGATA
>JASANE010019533.1:0-17725 GCA_030248225.1 Trileptium ribeirensis
TATTGTATCAACTATGAAACGGTCATATTAACCGTTTGTATTGCCAAACCACCTGTTACAAAATCAGCCGAATTCGGCTAGGCGTAGACAATGCGTCATGTTGATCTAATCTCACTTCGGTACTTTTCAACGAGTGGAAAAGCTGGAGAACTGACATGGCCTGTTTGAGAAAGATTTCCAGTTTTAAACAGTGAATAAAGAGAAAGGGATTAAATGTCATGTCATCTTGTCCAGGATACAAACAGTTGTCTTGAAAGGTAACCGGCTTTACTGAAATTCTAACACAATATAATATAGCACCAAACCAAGCAAAGGTTGAAAATAAGCTAACCAAAAATATTAGTGTGAGCAGACAATAGCCCGAAAAAAACAATACCTCGTCTACACAGAAGTAACAATATTTCAAAGTTTTCCCTTCAAATTAAAGTGATCAGTAGATTAAATTTCTGCTAGTAAATTGTATGATTTTCAATGATCTATAAATAAGTATCAATTTTTACCTTCATATCTGGCGAGGTCGAAGATCTTTGAAACGACGCGACAACTCCTGCTTTTGTAGCTGTATGAGGTATCTTGGAAGTTTTATGAGAGCTGAAATCGTCACAATTACTAATTAAATATCAGTAACAATAAAATTTGACATGCTTAAAAGCTTAAAAACACTATTTAATGTTATCCTGTATATTATGAAATTTCTTTGAGGTGGCTACTAGATTAGTAACGTAGTCAACGGATAACGAAGTAGTACGTACTGATTTTACATTTGTTTGCGGTATCTTGAACATTTATTAAGCATTGAAATCGTTACAATTACTAATCCAAAGCTTTACCAAGTGGCGAATCTACTGCCATAACTCATACTTAATACAAAACTTGTACTTAAGCACGACATTATATGACTTCAACCATAAATACTCAGTATTCAAATAAAGAATCCTGTTATAAATGGTGGAGACTCGAAAATTTTGGTAAAGTCAAAGTGTCAGAGCAAGTTTATATCATGCATTAGTATTAAAATTTTCAAATTACATGGCTTTATGTTATACTGGTTTCAAAAATTTTCATTGTGGTTACTTTTCGACAGAAGCTGCCTTCAGAAGTATCAAACGTTATTTCAGTAGTAAAAGTTTAAAATACCCCTAAATAAGACACGTATTTTCCTGTATGGTAATTAATTATTGAGTGATAAGCGTGGATTGAACTCTGTAACGTCAAAATTAACGCAATAATGCCAAATATGGGCCTGGAAACATTAGCAGGAACAATTAAACTATTTACGACTTTAGCCTGACTGTACGTAATTCAACAGGAATAATCGCGAAAGCATTGCGTTCGCTCCTGGGACAGTTGCATTTACCGAGTATCTAATTTTGGTTTAAAAATTACAATGACAGGTCTGTTCTGGACACAATGCCAGCTTCTGTTTAGGACAATGAGATACATTAGAAAAAAATTACCTAACTGAAATCTATAACAAAACGTGTATTTTTATATGCTTTGGCTATGCATCGTACTTCAGAGCTGTTAATTAATGTTTTACAACCCAATGCAGCTTTGTTGTTTGGCTTCACGGATGTCAGGGTGTCCCAGAAATAACCAAAACAGTTTGAGCTATCATAACTCGACAACCACTTGAGAGAATTTCAGAATTTTTTATTTGTGGTAGACATGCATTATACATAGATAGTACTAACAATGTGGCTATTTTGCGCGTTCTCTTAACGACAAAGTTACAATAGTAGAATTGTACTTAAAATCCTACAATTCGTCAGAATTCATTCTCCCATGGTGCAACTATTCATCTTTTCCAGCCCCTAGCAACGAATGTTTTCTTGCTCTTAATAGAATACTCGATGCTGCTGTATCTGTATTGGACTTGTCTAATCGTGGTCGCCCACGCATATCCACTAGGGATGGCAATATTGTTATTGCCTCGGACAAACTTGTCAAATCGCAGGTCAATCGTTGGGAGGGCGACGATGCCAAGGGCAGAAGGGAGATGGCGGTAATTTTTGCTACGCTCCCCTTCAATCTCCACACCCCTAGGTCCTCTACCATTCGTGAGACGACGTCACCCCTCCAACCCCGAATGCCAACCTGCGACCTCGGAACGTCATGCTGTACGTATTTATTTGTGTCGGTTCTTGAAGACAGCTTCGCAAACGAGTATCACGATACTACTGTTAACTTTCCGCAACAGATGTTACCCATTGGACCAAATGTACACTATTATGACTGATGTACAGATAACTGACAATATATGCATATAACGGCGGATATTGCTCTTAATACATCAGAATAATGCAAGTGCACATTGCTACGTTTGGTATGTGAAAGATATTGGGTTTGTGTGCAGTTTGATACTGGCGGGTTGCGCTGCGAACTATATACTAATCAGGCAATGGAGTAAATTAACGCGAAAACACCATTTTTTTCTTCTCCCATGTACAAAGATTCCATAAAGACGTTTGATATGCTATATTCGATAAGTATTGGATACATTAAGTATTTTCTTAACTCTCTGCCGCTAGGCACAGTAATTTTGTTGGTCAAACTAATAGGCTGCTCTCAGAGTCCAGTGTTTGTTTGGTATTGGAATGCATCATCAGAGAAAAATGTTCTCTATCCGACGCACGGAGGCTCTATGGAAGCATTTGATGTCTTTAAGCACTTTAGTAACCCGACTCTTGGAATATTTTCAGACTCCGGGATTTTATAAGCTACAGTGAAAATAAAGCCGAAAATATCGCATGCTAGCTAAAGGCGAAAACTAAGACGAAACATGTTACCTTAAGTGCAAAACAGAAAACCGGTTTAAAGATTTAACAGCATTAAATCTGATACTGTTACAACAACAAAAATAATTCAAATTGCACCTCTCCACAAATAATTAAAAAATTAATGCAAAAAATTAAATAAGTTGAATATAAATTTCAGAATCATGTGACAGGACCACTTATAAATAAAATTTTAGTAATTTGGATATGAAATACATATTGATTTTTGAAAATTTTTAACTCACAACGACAATCATCCAGCCGAACACAAAATCATACGCTTATATTTAACGATCTGTCACATGCATGCATGAGCCCTGAACTCCCAAGTTGTGACAGCGGGTGTCCCAGGGTGAGAGAGGTCTTCAAATGAGGGATTATGCTCGTCATGGGTGGGTTATCCGGTCGGCTGAGTTGGAAGAGGTCCTCAGGGGAGACAAAGTTTTGAATTTTTTTGGGACAAAATTTTTTTCTTAATTTTGTCTAATTTTCCCACGATTTGAGTCAATTTCCATCAAGATTTAGCCAATTTCGCCAAATTTTTGATCATTTTCCCATATTTTTGATTATTTTGCAAAGATATTCCGTGCAGCCACGGTGCAGAGAGAGGGTGGAGGGTACGGTACCTCAGGAGCATTAGGCTACCTCGCATATGGAGGTTCGAGCCTTAGGGCCAGGATAATCTCCTCTATCCCTATGAGCATTTATGATCTATAAATAAAACTCAGAAAACGTATTTTGCTATTTTACAGCGTAAACGAAGTATGGTTCTTCAAATGTATAGCGAAAAATCATCTCTAAGCTTTGAGCTATAAATAAGCAATATTGCTAACTCTAAAATCACGTCTCCAACTATATCTGTGCGCAGATAAACAATGTATATTTTGCAAAATTATTGTTCAAAACGTAACAAAAATCCGAAAAATAAATAGTTTGCGCTTGGTTTTCATTCTTAGCTCAAACAGTAACATCAAGAAGTACTCTGACTAGAGTTGAGTGAACAGAAAATCAATGTATGTGGCGTTTGGTATAAAGCATTTGGAACACTTAGCGTGATGTTACCCTTTCAGGCCTTGATAAGTAATTTTTTGAGCCAGTTTGTGGAGATGCAAAGTGTACATGACAATGTTTTTGTGGGTCTTCATTTATGTAATATCCAAACTAGATGCTCCGTTAGACCAGTTCGGTAGTTTGCATTCGCTGGGTTTCGTTATGGATAAGTAAACGACTAGAAGCAGGTGGCAGATAAGACTAAACTTGGACATGTTTAATTCCAATTATTTTGTAAATAGCTTGGAAAAGCGTCGTATTGCTTCGAAAAAAAAGATGCTACAACAATGCGGACTATTTCAACGCGTGACGACTAGAAATCTATCGTGTAATATTAATCTAAAATAAATATATACATGGCTTCTCCAAATAAATGCATGTCCGAAAAAACCACATTTATAATTTCAAAGCGAATGTGCTGATGGACACATGTAAAAAACAAGCGGTAATAAATATAATGTGATTAACCTTTTATCCGATGTACTGTGTTTGACATTTGGTTGACGAGGACGGAAAAAGCCCAACATACGATCAAACCGACTAGTTTGCTCCGACGTGGGTAGCTTTTTTACCCTGCATTTATTGTCATTATTGTTTGGTATTTCCACATTTCCTACATCAGCTTGACTTTCACAATCGATTACAGCTGTTCCATGAGGCGGTGACACTGAAGACAAATTTTCCGATCCAAGCTGACGTCGATCGCTGTTGATATTCGAAAGAGGTATCTTCGCTGCCGCATCACTGTTATCTCCTGGCTTCGCTTGACTAGTTGTGCTTGTCGTGCTGCTCCAATTGTCAGTTACAACGCATGGTTCTGAAGATCGAGCTCGGCTTTCTTGAGGGTCTGAGGAAGGTTGTCGCGCTGACGAAGGAGTTCTTGTGCTTTCATCGTCTGACATATGAAGTTGAACTTTTCGGCGAGGCTTAGCAGAACCAATTATACGAATGGGATCAGGTATTAGAAAACCATGCTTCTGTTGCATTTCTGTCTGTGAAAATCGAACAACAGTTTCATGTGGGCTCTGCGAATGAGCTTGAATGGTTGCACGTGGCGCAGGAATTGACCGGTTTATGACTGAAATATCAGTGCAGCTACTTCCAGCTTCAGCTGATGACATTTTAGATGAACGCATAGATGAATATTGCTGCTGTCTAGTTGAAAATCCTAGAAAAATAATTGTTACATTGCTGGTGATCGAAATGGCCCTGATGACTCTTATTGCTTCAAATTATTTTCTTTTAATCTTTTCATGCTGAAACCAATATGTGTATGTTTAATTGCTGGTGATTGAAATGGCCCTAATAACTCTTATTGCTTAAAATTATTTTCTTTTAATCTTGTCATGCTGAAACCAATATGTGTATGTTAGATTGCTGGTGCTCGAAATGGACCTGATGACTCTTATTGCTTAAAATTATTTTCTTTTAATCTTTTCATGCTGAAACCAATATGTGTATGGTTAATTGCTGGTGATCGAAATGGCCCTGATAACTCTTATTGAATAAAATTATTTTCTTTTAATCTTTTCATGCTGAAACCAATATGTGTATGGTTAATTGCTGGTGATCGAAATGGCCCTGATAACTCTTATTGCTTAAAATTATTTTCATTTAATCTTTTCATGCTGAAACCAATATGTGTATGGTTGATTGCTGGTGATCGAAATGGCCCTGATAACTCTTATTGCTTAAAATTATTTTCTTTTAATCTTTTCATGCTGAAACCAATATGTGTATGTTAGATTGCTGTGATCGAAATGGACCTGATGACTCTTATTGCTTAAAATTATTTTCTTTAAATCTTTTCATGCTGAAACCAATATGTTTATGTTTAATTGTTGGTGATCGAAATGCCCCTGATTACTCTCATTGCTTAAAATTATATTCTTTTAATCTTTTCATGCTGAAACCAATATGTGTATATTAAAATGTTTATAAAATTGAAGCTGGTGTCAGGAATCGACCTCGAGTTGTATGACTGTAAGTTGTGTACGGAAACCACTGCACTATACAGGACCAGTTGGTTGGTTCCTCATGGAACCCTGCAAAGCAATTAAACACCGCGTGTGCAAACAGACGCGACAGAATAAACTGTTAAAGCAACGCTTTACAATAAGCTTTGGCGCCCATTGTCTCCAGTCTCCTAAAAAGGATTATAGAAGATGCAAACATTGAAAATCATGAACAAAAATACGTAGTCGATCGTAATTTCACTGAAACAAGTTGAAAAAAGTTTTAGGTGTAGTAACCTAGACAAACATAGGCAACATGACAGCGGGGCGTGATCAATTTAGAATAGAACTTGTACGAAAATTAAAAAATCCTCAAGGCAAATCGCAACAGCTGTTAGTTATCTTACGAGTTTTGTGAGTGATTCCTTTAATCCTTTCTTTCTTAATTCGAAGCGCCATTGTGTACAATCTGGAACAAACTTCTGCTCCGACCGTGAATTGAACCTAGATAGTTCTGTGCAACGTCTTTACGCTTGCCGCTCCGCTATTTAGGAGCTGTTGCTCTATTCCTTAAGGAACATCACAACGCGCTCGAATAACAACGCATGAACAAACGCACCGCGAGCGGCAAAGCTGGCAATTAACTGGCCACGCAATGTACACTGCGACAAATGTGTCAATACATAAACGAAAGGGTTAAACATAAAGATCTTGTTCAATTGCAGGCACCAACTTGAGGTTCTGAAACATTGCAGAATATAACAATTTAATCCACTTTATAAGAATTAACCTCTGCGTTGTAATAACGCTTGCCTTCAAGCCGCACTACTATTTGAAGCTAAATGCGTTGGAAGATTGAAAGATGTATGGCATTACATTTTAAATTGTCAAAATTTGAAATAAACGTACGGAATCTAACAACAAATAAATGGAAATTATAAAATTTGAATAACGGTATCTCTCACTGTTATGATCATAAATCATTTCTTACCAACGTCGGGCGGAAGTGAGCCTTCACGACCACTTGATGAATCATGATATGACACTGGACGGAACAAATTACCACTTTGTTTACGGAGACTGGGCTGTAAATGTTAAAGCGTAGTATTTATAAAGTAATAAATTTTGTAGTAGAATATCAATTGTCTTGCCAGTCAAAGACCGTTTAATGTCCAACGGGAAAAGTCATCAGAATGTTAACAATGGGCATGTATTTTTAGCATTGGGCCCATAGGATCAACCCGGCAACGCGATAACTTATCCAACTGGCAAAATTTGAATCTGATGGTGTGTAACGAAAGTAATATTTCAACCGTAGGTGGTTGTTAGTTTTGTTGCGCCAAGATAAACGTTGGATGCGCAGTAGACGTGCTAACTAGGATACAAAATGTTGGTATTTCAGATCGTATATTTACCTGGTCAGTTGACTTTTCGCTGGTAATAATATTTGTTTTGCGATACCTATACACAGTTACCTGTTGATCGTTAATTTTTTCATAGTACTGCATGAGTGCAATAAATGTTTGAAAAACTTCATAAGTAAAGAAAATGCTTAAAATATGAATAAAACTAAACATAGTTATATCCTATGCTAGCATCATTTTCAAGATAATAGGATCACAATTTCTAGCTTAGTCAATTTTCTGAATATTTCAATTTTTGTGCATATAGATTTCAGTTTTCACAATTTGCATGAAAATATATGCAAACATGTTTGAAGAAAATATATTAGACATTTAACAGATTCACATAATTTCATGCAAAGTCGTCTGTCTGGTGATCATTTGTTGTTAGAGATAAACCATTAGTAACTGCGTAAAATTTACTTTGTTTACAGATACATAATTTATGTGCTGCATTGTATACAGTTTTAAAGAAATGATATTCCCCAGATACAGTTGAACTTTTGCTTCACTAAATTCGCGAAATATGCACCATTCCTGTGTTAAACCAACAGCTTGATAGAAAAGAAGCACAATCAATATGTAATAGTATTTTGGTAAACATATAGTTCGTAGTTGTGATTTTACAACCTTTACCTATCTTCATGCCAAAGCTGCAGTGCAGACGGTTCCAATATATTTCGGAATCATAGCTTGGGGTGGTATTGGTATATATTGCTAGTTTTATTGCCTTGCTAGACTTCAGAATCTCCTAGTCAGCTACTAGTTTGGTCTTGTGTTTTGTTAAATAACATTAAATTTACAGTACTTGGAATCGTTGTAGATGATTACGCATCTATGAATATAGCAAAAATGACTCCGTTAATATTGTCAGAAAACTAGCGCACACGATGTCCGGAATCCGTAAGGATTTGATAATTTTTTATGCATTTTATGTTTACTGGAGCACAGTGCATTTCGTTTTGACTGTCGGGTAGACTTTAAGTAACACAAGATATTGATTTAGCAAGTATAACTTTTAAACATTCAGCTTCTGAATTGCAAAATGAATATAAACCACTTCCTGTCCTTCTAGGTTGTGTACGATGGGAAACATCTTTACAAATCATCTTCAGAGACAGAAAGAAGTGGAGAGGAAGAGTTAAACATGGCTACAAAGTACCAGCATCATGGCCTTGTTCAATTACTCAAAAAGGTTAAGAGCACAGGAGTGGTCGAACGCGCGACCTCACTATTATAAGACCTGTGCTGCAACCACTGCGCCAGGGGCCCATATATGTGTATATATCTTTTGAACAATGTGTTCGACATGGTACAAGTTTTCACAGTGGGTTATATTGTATATTTTTCGAAGTCATTTAGTGTTTTTTACTTATATTAATGCACGTTTTCTTGGTCACAAACTTACACAACGAGGCCTATAACACAACGGTAACAGCGAGTCATCTTTCTATAACTAGGCAAAGCAAACAATGCTGTAACCATTATACTATTGGTCATAAATGAACTGCAGATACTAAACCTACCACATCGCTTTCTTCGGATTCTGAGTTTAATGTCATTTGTCGAGGTACGTAGTTTCTGCTCGCAGCAATAACTTCATCCTAAATATGAAATGAAAATATGTCACCAATGCGGAATTAACCGACATAAATATTTTACTGTGACGTTTACTGAATGGTTAGTATAAAACGTTCAACAACAATAAAACAATAACTTTATTAAGAAAATATAGCCGCCGCAGCTGAGAGATCATTGAACCGGTGGTTGCTCGGGCTTTAAGACTGTCATAGCATGCCCGAAATTTAGCAAAGGCTTATGGCTTACCAATCATCAATTACTCATAACGCAAAAGACTACTGTTGCCTTTATAGGGTAAAACGATCTATATATAATCCTATTGAAATGAAACATAAAGGGAACAAAATCTTCATTTATCGGACTGAGTAAATGTATTTCTGTCGTATTTTAGGAAGCTGTCGAAACTTATGTTTTTAAGTTCCCTTCTGACTGCTTTAGAATTGGAAGCTTTTCTAATAACACAAGCAGGAAGTTTATTCTATCGGTTTATAATGCGCAAGGGAAATTTGTGGCCCAAAACTAAAGTGTTAGCTTGCTTCTTACCGAATTTTATCTCACGACACCTAGTGATAATAGTAGTATTATATCCGAAGATTGCACTAGTTGTGTAGTGTATTTCCTGCTAAAGATATTTCAAAGTTTGTACTAAGTCATTTATCAAACGCTGTTTTTTTTCATTCGTTTGAAGAAGTAAATTAGTTAACTGTTCAAAGCTTAGTTTTACTTTCAGAGTGCAGTATTATGGTCATTGGTTGATATAAATTGTATTAAAGCGTTGGACTTCCTTAGCTGTTTTCCTGGCGTACAGAGCTTTATTTATCATATGTTATAGCTCGTCTGTCATACAGAAGTTGAAATCTTTTACCTGTGGGTTTTATGTGCCATAGAGTTACCAGCTCGTGTGCAGTTAAATATAATTTTATAACGATCATACTATGTTTGTCAGATCTACTAAACTCATAAATTATAGAATCATAGGTGGCCAATAGAGTGTTAGCGGTTGCCTACCATAATGTCTGATCGTCTAAATCGCATCCCCAACACTCTCATAGTTCAAACGCAAAATGCACATGGAATATTTTAGAATTACAAGCAAATTATATCGTTTTTTCATAAATTGTTCATAAACATATAACATTTCATTACCATCAAGTTGCTTACACCTTAGTTACACCTCTTGGCTCCCATCCTCTGCTGAAACCATTGCCGCAAAACCATCATACCTTGAAAACCTATAGCTTAAATTGTCATAAATTAGTGAAGTGCACTTTAAACTTTATTAAAGTAGTGTTGTCGTAAGCAAATAAACAGACAATAGTTATATTTGGAGCTTAAGATTGAGTATTGCAATGTAATCATGTAGAACCACAACTTTAAATATGATATTCGAAGCACTAAATTTATTTTCAACATTCGATAGAAACTGAAAAAAATTTGATAGATATAAAAAAACAATAATAGACATATAAAATATTTCGTACGTTTGTAACAGCTTGTGATTTATAGCGACTACCAAAACGTCTCGAATTTGGTGGTGACCTTGGACGTGTTCTCATTTTTGACTCGAAAAGCTTCATCTTTTCAACAATTGACAACTTCGTTAGTTCGTCTCCTAAAAGAATCAATACAAACGTTTTGAAAAACGAAAATTTTGCAATGTAAACAATTAAAATTCCAACTACACAGATGATTACTAGTTATATTTAGCCATAATTGTTTTCAACAATTCGAATGATAAGTCATTATAGTTTTTCACAATTTGTATGTTGACACTGCGTACTTCTAAATAAAATCTATACAGAAGAAGAACAACTATACCAGAAGCAAGTTATATACGGGTGTAAACACCATGTTTTTGAGGTATGATTATGATAAATCTGTTGCAGAAAAATTTACAGTGGTTCTCTGTTAACATTGCATAAGTAGTCCTAGCTGTAAGGATGTAGCAGAAAATATTTTATTCGTTAGAATACAAAGGCTGCAAAGTCCAAAAGCAACTTTTTGAAAATTCAATCTGCCTAACTCGTACTGCAACAGTGTGACCACTGCTTAGTATTGTAGAATAATATTATTTATTACCACTGGTGTCATAACAGGGCAGGGGAGAGAGTTATTCACTTAACGAGCGGACTCCCTTTCAAGCCCAATCTACGCTCTAGGGCTCCGCACCAACCCTATCCTCCTCTGCACCGTGCCACAACTGCGACAGCTGTGCGTCAAGCGAGCGCGGACAATTTTAGTACAACTAGATAAAAATAGGGCAAATATTAGCAGAAATTGCGAAAAAATTGGCAAAAAATAGAGGAAAGTAGAAAAAATCTTCGCAATTCGACAAAAATTTGGGGAAAATTTTCGCAAATTTAGGAAAAATTTTGATATACTAAACAATTGAAAAATGTACCTTCCCCACTCGGCCTACTCTCTCTGGCCTATAGCCCTAAGTCCTTCTACTCCCCCTATGCCGCCGGATCTTCGCTACCTACGATTTATGACCTGTTTCTTTGCTGTCGAAGTAGCCGTTTTTGAATCTCTGGATTTGGGTATTTTACTGATTAAATACACTCGTCGAAAGGTAGTGCAGATTTTCAATTGTTAATCAATTGATTTGGTAAACGGATTATATGTAAAGCAATCCAAACTAACACTGTGAATACCTTCAGCTGCTGTGCGCGGAAATTACATCATGTTTAGGGTACTTTGAGCATTTGTAGCGATTGGCTACAAATACAAATGACGAACACACTATAGTTTCATAGAATGTAAAATCTAGTCCAACATGACATAAGTTAAAATAACCTGCATCGGAATCATCGAGTTCAGATTGTTCAGTTCCAGGACTAAAACCAACATCACCATGCTCAATTTTTAGAAGCGCTTCGTACTTATTTGATGATGACTTGCCGAAATCTTGTTGTTGGCCTGACGCTTTCGTATCAATCTCGTATTTTACAATTCCCGGCTTAGTACTGAAAATTGTGCCTGCAAACAATTTGTCATGTGACCCGTCGCCATTTGCACCACAGCTAATGTCGTCATCTAGTGATATCGAAGCTCGATGGATGTGTCCAGCTCGATGAGTGTTTGTACTAGCTCCGTGCTGCAAATTCTCAACTCTTTCTCGGCTATCAACGTCTCTCGGAAAATTAACTGTGATAGACCTTACACTGCCAGCTGCGTGAAAGCTGCGTCTTCGTCGATCAGCTGTAGCATCAGCCGTCTTTTCGTTCGCAATTCGTTCAAAAAGCGATGCTTTCTTCGAAACATTCTTTAAACAAACTGCATCGGCACATAACTCTGGTTCTTTATCGTCTAGACGACGATCGGATGCTACTAGTGAAGCTAAATCGCTCCCATGTCGCCGTTGGTGTTCAATATAGGAACGTTGATTCGTTCGATTCTGAACACGTTCGATTGAAGGGATCAAATCTGGAAAATCTCGATAGTTACTAGCTGCATTGTCGGGGTCTTCTTGCGCCGAAACGTGCCGCGTATTAGAATTTTCGTTGTCAGATTTCGTTTTATCTATAAATGTAGTCCTATTCAGTGCAGACTGTTGATTTGACTTAGTTCCAAGCCCAGATGAAGGAGGCATAATTGGTTGGCTTAACCGATGCTCAGACCATCGAATATCATGACGTCTCCGTGGCATAACAACATGTTGGCGACGAAAACCTCGGGGCGGTTGTAGCTCGTTGTCGGTGCTATCAACGATAACGTCCTGCTGCTGTGTGCTGCCCTTGCTGAAATAAAAAAAATTACCAACATTACAAAATATTAACTCGTGTTGATAAACATCTTCGTTTAACCGTTAAATATATAGGTCTCACCGTCTCACCCGCCTGTGCCCTCTGTGTTTGCGCCACTGGCTTCCATAATGCACCCGTTTCCAACGAATGCTTGTACGCATAGTGCTCGTAATTGTTATTTTGGGCAATCTGCTTAGGACGAAATCGAAAATTTTTAACAATCTACACAGAAGTACAGTTGTTTTCGGTCTTCGAAATCTGATATTTCATTGGCATCCGGAAAGAATTAGGTTTCGCTGAACTCTAAAATCGACAGAAGAACAGCCAGGAACTAAGATCTGTGGCTTCGGCAGAAGTTACGGCATTCGGAATGAAAGCCGTCGATAATCTACCATAACGTAAACCATTTGAATCTCATTAGCACATTTGTTTTTGTGGCGCTTTTCGAATAACGCCACGGCATGCGTCTGGACAGTTTAGTGTTTGGAAAGAATGTGGAACAAAAAAACTCGACAGTGTTCACAATACCTCATTCCATCTTTCGCCACACAATTTTTGCCTTCAGGTACTACATTTTACAGACGAGAATATTACAACCATATAAAACCAGCCCAATGCTCTCGCGCGCTATATAATTTTTTTCGCTATTATCAAAGCAAATAATAGATGACGCAATTTAAACCGATTTTGACAGAACAATTATAGATGGATTATTTCAAGGATATTTAGACGGTGATTACAGCTAAGTGTAATCCGCAGTGTAGATTCAAGTCTTTCGGTATTTTGTCTGCAGCAAAATTTTTAATATCTAACAATTTATAGCTGAGAATGCTGTTTTAGTCAGATCAAGATAAATATACTTAGCTAACCATCACCATCGTCGTAAATAATTAATATTAAACGTTCAAATGAACGAAATTAATACAGATATGAGCTGTTGCAAAAATTTTACAGAAATATTTAGTTTTAGGCAAACAGCTTATCAACTCGTACGTTTCCGCTCAATAGTCAAATTTAACATGGATGCTGATGGTGTTATAATTTCTCTGAAAACCGTAGGGAGATATTATTCTCCTGTCATTGACTTTTAGGCGTACTATGGTATTCTCATTTAAGTAATTGATGTACACAATAGGTGTCTAAGTACTGTCGGCTTATGGATTAAGCTTTGCAAATTTAAATATATACTTAATTATACCAGATGACAAAACCATAAAAATGAATTTCCAATCAACAATCAGCGATCATGAGACCACAACTCCTTTGTTGCAGTTACTCTTCAGAATAAGTAACACAATGTTTTATGATAGTGTTTTTGTAATATGCATGCCTACACTTCATTTGCTTAAATCGCGATCAATATTTAATGAAAAGCGTGCTGCAGTAATCTTTAGAAAACTTAGAAAAAAAGTAATATTTTAGCATTTTCATAGGTTTTCGACATCCGAAGTAATCTTTTAATTCCATGTGTGCATATTTTTCGATATGTCTGAAATTTAATGTAGGTACCTTTTCATCGAATTAGGTATGTAATTTTTGCGTGTTTTCCGTTTGATAAAAATTACAAGCAAGTTTAGTTGAAATCCATGTCAAGCCTTCAAATAAATCAACCATAAACGTAAAAAATCTAAAGCAACACGTTTTTTGAGAAAAATTACTCAAAACGTACAATAGATTAATTATAAATAATGTTATAAACTCGGGCTACTTTCAAATGTCAGATTGTTCTGATTGAATAGCTGACAATGATGTCCAGAATTTCGTTGTTTAATATCAGACGTAACGTTTTATTAAATTGAAAACAATAAAATGCTAACCCGATTGATTTGGCAGACATATGCTGAGCAGCAAAACTAGACTGATTTTGCAAAGGCACGTGTGGAGTTAAGACGTCTGAAATTACTTTAACTGCTTCTGCGACAGCATGTTTTTCGTATTTAATTTCACTTTCTGCTGATTGATCATCAGTTGATAGCAACTTTGTAGCTGAATCAAGAGTTTCTGAAGTCCATTGGGTGTTTGTTTTTGGCAAAACTGAACATCCAGAGACTTGAAACAATAACTCCTGCTGACCTGGAGTTGTTGTCTGGTTTCGCTGATTATCCATTGGACTAGTGATAGTTTGTGAACGTGGGTGCTGAGTTTCTGGCGACGGAACCATTTCACTTGGAAAACGATTACTACGTTGCGTTTTGGGAGTAACTGCTACTTCTTTTACCGTTTTCATTGACGGAGGCAACAGTTTGGACGAAGGGTCGTAAATACGTGAGTGCTTCGGCGATATTTCTCGAGTGGCTTCCAAGGATGCTGAGCCGCGCCCAAAGTTCACATTCAAAGTTGAATGTCTAAAACATACCGTAACATTGTATAAAATCCTTCAAAATATAAACGGTTCTGTTGTATGATAAGATTTGTTGCCAGGTTAAACTAAATTTGACGAACATAAAATCAAAATATAGCTTGTTTTATTGTTTGAAGTCAATCAAGCAGTATTAAACCTTTCATGCCCAACTCTGCCAATTGGCATTAGCGCATATTGCACCACGTTGTGGTAAACTAAGTATGTCGTGTTGCACACGTTTGCACAAGCGTTGATGTTCCCTCATTTTGTGAGATTCATTAAGGAACTGCGCAAAAGCAGTCAGATAGGTGAGTGGATTGCGTACGGATTTCTCACGCATGCAATCGGGGTTCAGCCTGTGGCGCGGGCTAAAGTTTGTCAAAAATTGTACAATTCACACACTAGCTCGAGCGTTAAATGTTTAATAGTTTGGCAGTCTTTCAAAGAACCGTACAAATGGCGTGCACTGGTGTCGAACATATTAACATCTGAAACCTAATAGCCCTTATAGTCGAAAAGTGGGGCTCGAGGAAATTTTAGGTGCGGCCCTGCTTGCACATAAGTCGACCAGTGCCTTGGAAGTTCATACTTAGCGCTGTGCCGGGCCGACCAGAAGCTGAAGCTGCGCGTGTCAAGCTGAACCGAACCAAAATTTTGATTTTTCTAACCTGTCGAGTCGAACCGAACCAAACCCAGCCCGAACCGATTTGTGCCGCTCGAGCCTAGTCTGAACCTACGTCGATCTAACAGAGCAGTACCGGTCTGATATTGTCTCTTGCCCACCGGGTTTGAATCTGTTCATCTCATACACTACACGCATTTTTGTAATTCACTGCAGACCGACGAATGTAACATATCAGAGGCTTATAGAATGGGTTGGTAATTTCGTTTATAGCGTTGGGCTTACCCACGGTAATGACATATCTTTGGCAAAATGCAGAGTTTAGCTCAGTAATTTTTGACCTCGTAACTGAACAAGTCCGCTTATCACCCTATGCTGTAGTCATTGGTAACTGTCATGCAACAATCATGGATAGCTTGCAAAATGTTCTATATTAAACGGCATACGCCTGCTGAAGTAATATTGCTTGTACGATGAAATATAACCGGGGAAATTACAATTCCAATGCCAAATTTAAGCAAATTTTGTTATATACTTTCACATACTGTAACAAGCCCAGGGATGTTGTGTACCATTCGAACCGCACAGACGAGCAGAGCCAAATGGTAACTAAATGAGCTGAAACCCATATGTTTTAAGCAGCTACGCCCGTTTAAATAAAATCCAAAGCATTAACCTAAGCTGTTAACACTTGACTTCAGTAAATATTGTCCCCATTCGACTTAGCTGGTCAGTGCCGTCACAGTGGTATACACACTTATACATCTACTGAGTAAACAATTACGCAAAAAATTTCGGAACCTAGGGAAGTCAAAAAGGTAGAAATGTCACAAGTGTGACTCTAACAGAGATATTTAATATCCTAAGCGAGATGAGTCGAATGGTACCAAAATGAACGCTGTTTTTTCACAACGGATTTTGGGCTGGAGACGTATAATCTAAAAGACTCATTTTGTTATTGCAAAACATAGTGAGTTAAAAACTGATCCGATTAGGCTCATAGGCTCAGGTTCACAGTGCATAATCGTTACGTTAAGTACATGTTGCAATGTGACATCATCAATGCTCACGTACAGTTTTATTTCATTTGGTATATAAGGATAAAATAATGTATCTAAATAGCAAATTAATACTACCAAATACAACGCTCTCTAAGTGCACCAACTAGAAGGTAAAAAGAATGCATAAGACATGAACGTTTTAGCATCGCACTAAATAACTATATTCAACGAAATAACTAAGATCTACTCATTAGTTAATATGTATCTTTCTCCATTGTATGGTTGCGGTCAATCGATTTATGCTTATGATGTTATGAGAATAAAGGTTATTTCGCCACATCCGACACCAATTGCAGTGCGTTGCTCATTTGTCTCACGGATTATGTCAAAAGGCCTCATTGCGTATAAACTGATGCAGCAAAACGTGATAGCGATATCATGGCACAGTTTGAACAGATGACAATTTATATCATTCATTCGTTTTCATGTTTTCTAGTCAAGCACAGTGACGTGGGCCGTCTGTTTATGGTTAAACAAATCTGAGAACCCGAAATATAAAATCTTGGTTGTTATTCGTACTGGTGCTGTTCATTAAGTCGAAAACGCAAAAAATGCATTAACGACTTACAATATATGCATTTGAAATTAGTTTGGTGTTATTAAGTATGTATATTTATGTATATATATATATACTTAATAACTATATAAATATGCATATATATATTTCATCTAGAATGATATTCGAGACATCATGCTGATGGAATCTCAAAACGCCGCTCAAGTCCGCGCAAAGAAATGGTAACCTTGATGTCGGACGCCTCGTTGAAGCTGGCCCAGAGAGCTAAAGTAACCAACGACGACTAGCTGCGACCAATTATAAGGCGTTATGTTGATAACAACTTTGAAGAGGATTTCGATGCCTACTGGTCGCTTGTCACTGACGATCTTAATCACGCAAACCATGTGGGTTACCACAAATAAGTTGATCAGCAAGATCGGGGAAATCTCCAACCGGTCTATAGCGATCAGTGAAATAGTGCGTGACTACAACGGCAACATTATCCGCGATCAAATAAAAGGACTGAAGCGGCGAAAGGAACATTTCGAACAACTCCTGAACACAAAGCCACCACAAGAGCACATCAAAATCGATGATTTGCAATACCAGGGCGAATAATAATCAATAATCCAGAAGCACCGCTTTCGTCTACCTAAATAACCAACGCTATTTAATCATTCAGATCTGGAA
>JASANE010019534.1:0-17214 GCA_030248225.1 Trileptium ribeirensis
TAGATTGTTTCTGTTTCCAGTTGTAAGAATTTGTCGCTCCCGATAAGTGCAGCATCACGTATGTGTGTGGTTATATAGGATTTCTATGTGCTGGAATATGTGTACTATTGCAGATTTGAAACTTTTGAATTACGACTTAGCTAAGTGCAGGAGAGTTTCTAAAGGAGGTACTGAGACAAAAATGAGTTTATGAGCGCCTAAGGCATAGAATTTAAATATATCGGATTTGAGTGTAAGGGTTGGGTGTCCTAAGCATTAGACCTACATTAGCGGACATGTGTATGTGTAAACCCCGGATTTTTGAATAAAATCTTAAATTTTGTTTATACTTATGAATTCGGGGAAATTCACAAAAACAGATTCGCTTGAAAATGCTTAAAATTCACTTAGGTTTAAGAAGGGATTTTAGGGGAGGGGAACGAAGAGTAAAACTTGGAAAACTTATTATGTAATTTCTATCGCTTTAGAGAGAAAATTGGGAGTAGACTTATAGCTCGGGCATTTAAGCGATTGCGCAGTTAGACCAAGGCCTCAGTCGGCCCCAGAAGCTGTGCAATCAAGGTGAGTACGGTTCATCCGTTTATTTTACTGTGTGTAGAGTTTGTAGTTTGTTATAGTGTGTGAAATAAACTGTCTGAATTATTAGTGTGACAAGTTAAGGCCTTAGGAATAAGCTCGTAAAATAAATAGTCCGTTGTGAACGTTGTAGTAACCAAATGATAGTTCGTGTGTAAACTAATGAGTGGGCCTAAACACCCCGTAGGACCACGCAGGCTACACAAATATCGCAGCACCAACACAACTTAACTTAAGATTAAATTATTTAAGCTATAAACGGCGTATTGTCTTGCAGAAGCGATCTAAGAATCTCACACAAGCCGACAAACGGCTTGGTTCTTTTGGGATGGTCAAGCGTAAATTGGATGAACCACACCAGTTATGTAAAGATACGAACGTACCATTCAAGGTAGGAATCAAGGGGAGCTCGACATGGAAAATGGTGTCCCGACAGGTGACGAGCTGATTACCCTGAAATTTTTTAGAACTTGTAATGTATGATGACTTTATTACATATTTATATATATATCCAAAATATAAAAATATACATCCAAACGCTGAGGTAATAAAATTTAATTCACTTGCTATACAACAAAAACACTAAACATATAGACCAGGTGCGGCCAAGGGACAACCCATAACAACTGACCAGCATGGCTACACCGACCCTTAAAGGTAGAAAATTAACGGGTGACCGATGACCGTCAGCGGCCTGCCGTTGGTCATCCCCCGATCATAGGCCGTTAGCGGCCTGCCGTTGGTCGTTCCTCGATCATAGGCCATTAGCGGCCTGCCGTTGGTCGTACCACGATCATAGGCCGACCACCGGCGATACTCTTCGGTTAGCTAGCCGACGGCTGTCACGGCATTTGGCCAACACTATCAGGAACCACATATAAGTAATGAAAAGTTAAAACTTTACGTAAAAATATACGGATTTCCCATAAACATTCTAATGGATATCAGGATCCGTTTGCAAAATTTAAAGAAATGTCATCATTTCCCACCAAACGTTATACGTTGAGAAAGCATGCAATAATATTTTTCTCTAAACTCAACATCAAAACAAAATTTTGACCATATCAGGTTCCCCCTGTAACAGCTGTGTCATTGACGTGATCATCGCAGGACAAAAATTTGATTTTCATTCACGAGCCCAGCATAATCAGTTTAGGCTTAGCCTTGGACTTACTCTTGGAGTAGCAATGTCTTTAGGCCATAGCCACAGATCAATGCAATGCTTGCCACGACTGCACGTTGGAGGATAACGATATACGATATCTTGTATTGCGGTTTTGTGTTTATAAGCGGGATACTTGACGTGATACACTTGGGGCAGAGAAAACTTGATATGAACCAAAAATTTTAAAGAATTTGGGTCACCACAGCTTTCAATTTGCCAGAATTTTATATTATAAACACTATTGAAAAATTCAAATCTGAATTGAAAATTATAAAGAATTTGGAAATTAATGTCAATATATTGACTGAGTGAGTGGTCTCATAAAGAGCAGGAATTGGGACTCTGAGTTTTCATATTTTGCTCATATGCTGAGATTTATTGGAGCACAGTTTATTAGATACTCGGTTAAGCTATTTCGAATGACCTGCTTTCTCAACGTATAACGTTTGGTGGGAAATGATGACATTTCTTAAATTTTGCAAACGGATCCTGATATCCATTAGAATGTTGGGTACAAATTATATTTTTACGTAAAGTTTTAACTTTTCATTACTTATATGTGGTTCCTGATAGTGTTGGCCAAATGCCGTGACAGCCGTCGGCTAGCTAACCGAAGAGTATCGCCGGTGGTCGGCCTATGATCGTGGTACGACCAACGGCAGGCCGCTAATGGCCTATGATCGAGGAACGACCAACGGCAGGCCGCTAACGGCCTATGATCGGGGGATGACCAACGGCAGGCCGCTGACGGTCGTCGGTCACCCGTTAATTTTCTACCTTTAAGGGTCGCAAAAGCCGTGCTGGTCAGTTGTTATGGGTTGTCCCTTGGCCGCACATGGTCTATATGTTTACTGTTGTATAGCAAGTGAATTAAAGAATACTACCTTAACGTTTGGATGTATATATTTATATTTTGGATATATATATAAATATGTAATAAAGTAATAATACATTACAAGTTCTAAAAAATTTCAGGGTAATTAGCTCGTCACCTGTCGGGACACCATTTTCCATGTCGAGCTCCCCTTGATTCCTACCTTGAATGGTACGTTCGTATCTTTACATAACTGGTGTGGTTCATCCAATTTACGCTTGACCATCCCAAAAGAACCAAGCCGTTTGTCGGCTTGTGTGAGATTCTTTGATCGCTTCTGCAAGACAATACGCCGTTTATAGCTTAAATAATTTAATCTTAAGTTAATCTGTGGTGCTGCGATATATCTGTAGCCTGCGTGGTCCTAGGGGTGTTTAGGCCCACCGTAGTTTACACACGAACTATCATTTGGTTACTACAACATTCACAACGGACTATTTATTTTACGAGCTTATTCCTAAGGCCTTAACTTGTCACACTAATAATTCAGACAGTTTATTTCACACACTATAACAAACTACAAACTCTACACACAGTAAAATAAACGGATGAACCGTACTCACCTTGATTGCACAGCTTCTGGGGCCGACTGAGGCCTTGGTCTAACTGCGCAATCGCTTAAATGCCCGAGCTATAAGTCTACTCCCAATTTTCTCTCTAAAGCGATAGAAATTACATAATAAGTTTTCCAAGTTTTACTCTAGTTCCCCTCCCCTAAAATCCCTTCTTAAACCTAAGTGAATTTTAGTCGTTAGAGAATAAGTTTTTGTGAATTTCCCCGAATTCATAAGTATAAACAAAATTTAAGATTTTATTCGAAAATCCAGCAGATACACATACACATGTCCGCTAATGTAGGTCTAATGCTTAGGACACCCAACCCTTACACTCAAATCCGATATATTTAAATTCTATGCCTTAGGCGCTCATAAACTCATTTATTTCTAGTACTCCCTTTAGAAACTCTCCTGCACTTAGCTAAGTCGTAATACAAAAGTTTCAAAATTGCAATAGTACACATATTCCAGCACATAGAAATCCTATATAACCACACACATACGTGATGCTGCACTTATCGGGAGCGACAAATTCTTACAACTGGAAACAGAAACAATCTAAGTATGTAAAAACCCGCTTATCTGTAAACTCTGGAGTTAGTGCACTCTGTTCTCTAGACGGTATTCTGGTTACTGACGACAAATTACGATCAAACGTTTTACCCGATGCATTCGTCTCGATTTTCGTATCGGACGATGGGCAAATGCAGGGAAAACCCGTGCCAACATACCTAAGCAGCATTTCGTGGGTCCCGCTCACGCCACAGATTATTCATAAGTTCATGGGATGTCTGAAACCGAAACAGCCATTCTTCGGAGGGCTATACGCAGTATTTCCTTAAGGGACTTAGAGATTCTCTTTGCTTTCCGTTATCACATATTTTTGAACAATCTTTTGTTAACGGAAAACTGCCAAAATCCTGGCTCTGTGCCGATATAATACCAGTATACAAAAAAGGTGACAAAAAGGACCCACTGAATTATCGGCCTATATCATTACTGTCAAACTGTTGTAAAATTATGGAATCTATTGTAAATCATTATCTTATATCACACTTACGTAATAATAATTTAATATGTTCTAAACAGCATGGATTTGTATCAAAAAATCAACCTGCACACAATTGTTGGAATGTGTCACGGACTGGTCTAAAGCTATTGACACCGGAAACTCGGTTGATATAGTGTATATAGATTTCTCGAAGGCTTTTGATAGCGTATCGCACGAGAGACTAATCAATAAACTTCCAATATTTGTAATCAACGGACACCTTTTAAAATGGATAACAGCGTTTCTTCGCAACCAGTCTTTTCGTGTAAAACTAAATAGCATACTGTCAGACCAGCATCGTGTCACATCTGGAGTTCCACAGGGTAGTGTGCTAGGGCCGACATTATTTATTTTATATATAAATGATATTACTTCCTGTCTTAATGACATTGATTGTAAATTATTTGCTGATGACGTAAAAATATATGTCAGTTTGATTAATAACGAAGATATAGTTTCATCAAATCGATTGCAGAACGCTCTTCTTCGTCTAGAAAATTGGGCAAAAAACTGGCAATTATCCATATCAGTACCTAAATGCAGTGTCTTACATTTGCGCAAAAGTAACCCATATTTCGAGTACTACTTACTAGGAAACAAAATTCCGTCCCTCAGCACCTGCAAAGAGTTAGGTGTTATGATAAGAAGTGATCTCAAATCTTCAGCACACTGCAATTACGTTGTTTTTAAAGCCTATCGCGTCATTAATATGTTATTCCGCTGTTTTTTAAACTGTGACATTGACCCTTTGTTGCGTTCATATTTAGCATACGTTCGTCCTATTGTCGAATACAGTAGCGTGGTTTGGTCTCCTTGTTACTTATTTGATGTTGATAAATTAGAAAAAGTTGAACGTTATTTTACACGTAGATTAACAGCGCGTGCACACCTCTGTCATATGTCTTACGCTGAAAGATTAAAATACTTCATCCTAGAACCTCTTGAACTACGACGGCTAAAATACGACCTTGTTTTAAGTGCCTTAGTAATGAAATAAACTCGTGTCAAGACCTATTTATGTTATCTCCCAATATTAACACGCGCGGGCATCATAAAAAGCTTATTAAGCCTAAATTTCTCTCTAATACACTCAAGCACAGTTTTGCTGTTAGAATAGTGGATGTATGGAACCAATTGCCTCAGTATGCTGGAACACAGCCGCTGATTGAAGCTGCAAATAGTAGTAAATTCAAACATGCTTTAGACTCCATCTACTTGAGTAAGTATCTCAATTTTAGCAGAAACCTATAAATAAGTGACATTTCTTCCCTTTCTGGTTTTTCTTTACTAAACATATGAAATTGTATAGTGTCTTGGAATCTATTTCAATCTGTATGTTATTCTAAAATATTCACGAAATACGGACAGATATAAGAGGCGATATGACTTAACCCCCTCCCCATTCTGCCGTTATCTTATTCACTTCCTAGTTCAGCCATATTATAATTTTTACAAAATATCTAGCAGTGTTCTGTGAACGTTAGTTAGCAAGCTGTGCGGACGGCGTTTTATGAATATTCATTTTCGAGCCGTATGAACGCGTTTCAGAAGCACAACACTGCAGTAAATGTAAAGTCTCGTATGTACCAATAGGATCTGAATAAAATTTGTATGTATTTGTATTATGCACATTATTTCGACACAACAAATTCATAAATATTAATATATGTTCACACTTCTAGTATAAATAGATACACATGTATAAATCTAAAACATCTACAAACAACGCCCATAACGCAATATACAGTAACTGCACAACACAATGGGTAAACAACAAACACTTATACAACATCCAATGATGATAAATTGCAGGTTGAGGTTCAAGTTAATGGGTTAAAGTTCAGGTTAAAGCTTAGTTTTGGTTATAGAGTAGATAGGTACGAACCGTTACATTGCCCCCTCTTCGGCGTAAAAATTTGTCCCCAGATTTTCCTAATTCTGTTAATATGCCATTATTCACATTGCATACAACAATCAATAAAATGAAACCATTAACTCCAAATTAAATCAATAACGAATCAATCAAAGCAATCATTCATTATCCGGTATTTATTTAACAGTCAGGATGTTCTGTTAACAGAATAATTCTTTTAACCATTGTCTATAGTTTAATACGTTGAAACCAATCATCCATCGTACTATAAACCATCGCCACCATAATACACCATGCTAATCCAAATTCACACCAATCGTATAAATGTTTACTCCTTCCGATAGATATACCGTGGCCATAATATACGCACGTAGTAAACATCCAAACCACCGCGAATGTGAGATTATCAGAATATTATATGGTGTAGATACGGGCCTATTTACTCGTGATCGGAGAAAGTATCCATTTCGTTAACAATCTCATTTACAAATACTTGACTGTTTACGGAAGGTACAGTCACCATTCACAAACAACAATCGTTTGTACGCAATACAACAACATAAATATTTGTTCGCATTTGGGGTTCACAACGGTATACCATAAAACATACAAATAAATATATGATTATTTTACGTACGAATTTGCAACAGTATCTATACGAAACACATTTATACAGTACATTCCCATTTATCTACAGTCCGCAACAAAATTTTCTGTCTGCGGCTTTGCAACAACAAGTGACCTGGACTTAAAATAATTTTTTGTATTAACGGATATACCATGTATCATCTTCTGTGACTACTTACAATTTAAGTTTCGGTTGTCAGAACAAATGTTTAATTTTACATGTTGTTGAAATATCCATATACAGCTCAAAAATACACACAAATGAATAATACCTGATTGAATGAAGTCAACGAAAATCCTTTTTCAAACATTGCAAAAAAATTTACACTCTGAACAAATCTTACTTGTGCTTATACTAATTAAATATTTTACAGATATTCTCAGTTAACGATTTTGGTAACGTTAAATTTAAACTAACTCTGAATAAACTGACCTGAGTCTTACTGATCTCAGAAAAAGAAGAAAAAATCTGTCACTAGAGTGGAAGGTTTCAAAAGTGGAACCGTCGTTTTACCGCACGGTTTACCGCAAGAATTTCCCATTTATAGTGAAGCCATACATGGTTTATTATTTGCATAAAAATGCTATATACAGATATCTGGTTAGTCCAAAGTGGAGCGACATTTTCGGCTGCACCCGGCAACACGGAGGTACCCCCGGCTCCTACACCCAGGCAAAAATTTGGGTACCCCCGGCTCAAAGCCCCCTGCTGGGAAAAATAAACGTCTAAACACGAGACAATCCGACAAAAAATGGGCCCCCTGAAATATCCGGCACCCCGACAGGTGAGCCGGGCCCCCCAGTTCAGGCCCCCGGCTATAATTTCTGAGGGTTGCACTAGCCAGGATATACATCATACATATGCAATGAATACCTATAACATACAGTGTATACATACACTTACATATAGGTACCCACATAAACATATACGCACTTCTTTATATATGTATATACATGCACATTTTTATTAAAAAATATTTTTAATATTATGCTGTGGAACCAGCTGTTGTTTTCATGTGTATAAAACATTTTTATTTTTAATTTTTTTATAATTCACAATCTTCACAATTCTCAAGTAGTGCATGTTAACAGCAACGAAGCGCAACCATAGTCTAAACAACTTTTTACGCAATAGAAAGGCTAACCACAATAAAATACATATTATATATTTCCCTGTTTATATGCATACTTATATATATATATATTTTACTTTTTATCGCAGCGTGAACAGCGGAGGGCTCGTAGAAACGTAAAATCCCCTGCGAGTCCATTTTAAATAAAAATATGCCTAGGCACACAGGGACATTGCACCCTCTGTGTGTATTTTGTATCCATGTTAATGGTACATAGGGATATTATACCCCTGTGTGTCAAAAATCTTTTTAGAATTTAGCGGCGCATACGATACTTAAAACCTCTCGTAGGTCGTCAAAAAAGATTCAACAAGGCGCGAGGACAACGGCAGACCCACAAGGACATAAATTCTCCTTGTGGGTCAGCCTAGGGAACCCATGTAAACAAAAAACAAGGTCCGTTGGATTTCTAACTTAAGAATAGGTCAAAAATTTGCAACTTCCTTAAGTTGAGCTTTAAAATGAGATAGAAAATTTCACACCATAGTGCAAAGCCACAAAACACCAAACTGCACACACAAATGTGATTTGATAAAACGACACATTTAAGGTTCACCTGATGAAAATCAATTTTTGACCCTTTTGACACGCGATTACATCCTGAGGAACATATATACTGAAACAAAGTCGAACTGGATGGCCATTAAACCGGAGCCCAGTTCGCAAACAAATTGTATTAAAGTACACATATTTAAAAATAGGTACAGGGTTTGAGAACCTCTACAACTTGTTATTTTAGTACCCTTGAGCGCAGGATGCATTGCATACACGCGGCTAGATGGCCATTAAACCGGAGCCTAGCCGAGGACAGACGTGTAATTATGTGCTAAAGAACACAAATTTAAAGGACATGATAGTAGAGCATTGAGCATGAGTTTTTTTTGTGAGTGGTCTAACACGAGCACAAATACAATTTAAGGATGTCCAACCGACCCCGTTGCTCACACCCCACCTTGGTTGAAACTGCCTACCAGGGATGCCGTCAACAGTGCATCCTCACTGTTGTGTGACCTCAGGTACACGGTTGATCTTCATCACCTGGCTAGAGCCTAGAGCAGGGGACATGAAAGGTTTTCCGTGAGCAACTGGAGTTAAAACTGAGCAAGCCCCCTCTCTGTTTGTATCACAAAGGACTAGTGCACACATCCAATTGTGAAACACTAAAAATTTTTCTAATGAAACAAACCTCGTGCGATTTATTCTTCTCAAAGCTAAATTTTAATATTGGATGTGCGGATTACCGGCTTTCTCTAGGTTTAAAAATTCTTTTTCAATTTTTGGGAACACTAAATTTCATCAATTTTTTATCAAAGACATATTTTTACCTAGTGTCAACAAGGTCCTAAATTTTTGCAAAGTTTTTCTCCTTACAAAAATAGTTCTAGACGCCAACGCCCTTTTATAAATGTCATTGAACATTGCCATATTTTATACGCCAACAGAATATTATTGTGCTCTGGACAGGAGAGCATGATCACAATTTTTTTGAACCTCTAAAAACCTGGAAACATCAAACTGAGAAGGAACGCTTCTCTATAAACAATGGTTTCTCATTTAATATAAGATTTATGATTAAATTTTTTTGGCCTATCGAATTTCTCTAATTTGTTTTTAATCATCACAATTACCAGAAACCTTTGGACATTATTTTGCTTAAAAACCCATTTCAATATTCTCGCGAATCTAATGAATGTTGTTCTATCATTAAAATTATAACATAGTATTTTATATAAGTTTCTGAAAATTAATAAAAAAACTGACATGAATAAATTGAATCCTAAAACAATTTTTGCACCAATGAAAAGTTCGTAAGGAATAAATAACTATGTTATGTCACCCGAGAAAGGACTCAGAAAACCGACTATACTGGCTTCAATTTTTCTTTTTAAATTTGGTATTAATTTCGCAGTAATTTTTGAACCGCTTGATGATTTAAAGTGTATCAGACAAAAAGTATTTTTCTTTCTCCTAGTACTGCTACCAAAAACCAGATACATAATTGCGGCTTTATATAGATTATCAAAATCATTCCTCTTTGAGAAAAACTCCTGCCTTAATGGCAATGAATTAAACACCTGCTTATCTGAATCTGCTAAAACCTTTTGAAGTTTGCTACAGTCCCTAACTTCGTTTCTGACCAATAATGAAAATGTACCGGATTGCACGGCACTATTTCGCGAAAGTGTAGGCTTTTGTAATAATGTTTCCTGTATACATAACAACATCCCCGTAATGCGTCGTTCACAGAGATCTATGTGCACGAAAAGCACACCGTAAGCTATTGTAGTGGCGATATATTTTCGTTATATTATTGCAGAGTGTAATGATTTTTTGTTTTTGGTTCCAGAATTATTTATACCTTATTAGTAATTTTTACAATTTTAATTTATCCGATTTTACCTTTCCCAACACAAGAGGCAGAAACTATGGACAGCTTACGTTGAAACACTGGGCCTCAATACTTTGTGAATTATTTAAACCCTATTAGTAATTTTAAAATTTTAATTTATCTGATTTTACCTTTCCCAACCCACGAGTCAGAAACTATGGACAGCTTACGTGAAAACTCTGGGCCATCAATACTTTGTGAATTATTTATACCCTATTAGTAATTTTTACAATTTTAATTTATCCGATTTTACATTTCCCAACCCACGAGGCAGAAACTATGGACAGCTTACGTTGAAACTCTGGGCCATCAATACTTTGTGAATTATTTATACCCTATTAGTAATTTTAAAATTTTAATTTATCCGATTTTACCTTTCCCAACCCACGAGGCAGAAACTATGGACAGCTTACGTTGAAACTCTGGGCCATCAATACTTTGTGAATTATTTATACCCTATTAGTAATTTTAAAATTTTAATTTATCCGATTTTACCTTTCCCAACCCACGAGGCAGAAACTATGGACAGCTTACGTTGAAACTCCAGGCCTCAATACTTTGTGAATTATTTACACCCTAAATTTTAAAATTTTAATTTATCGGATTTTACCTTTCCCAACCCACGACGCAGAAACTATGGACAGCTTACGTTGAAACTCTGGGCCATCTATACTTTGTGAATTATTTATACCCTATTTTAGTAATTTTAAAATTTTAATTTATCCGATTTTACTTTTCCCAACCCATGAGGCAGAAACTATAAACGGTTTGTGTTGAAACTCGGGGTCGTCAATACTTTGTGAATTATTTATACCCTATTAGTAATTTTAAAATTTTAATTTATCCTATTTTACCTTTCCCAACCCACGACGCAGAAACTATGGCCAGCTTACGTTGATACTCTGGGCCATCTATACTTTGTGAATTGTTTACACCCTATTAGTAATTTAAAAATTTTAATTTATCCGATTTTACCTTTCCCAACCCACGAGGCAGAAACTTTGGACAGCTTACGTTGAAACTCTGGGCCTTCTATACTTTGTGAATTATTTACACCCTATTAGTAATTTTAAAATTTTAACTGATCCGATTTTGCCTTTCCCAACCCACGACGCAGAAACTATGGACAGCTTACGTTGAAACTCTGGGCCGTCAATACTTTGTGAATTATTTACACCCTATTAGTAATTTTAAAATTTTTTCATTATAGTCAGAAACGAAGTTAGGGGACTGTAGCAAACTTCAAAAGGTTTTAGCAGGAGTCAGATAAGCAGGTGTTTAATTCATTGCCATTAAGGCAGGAGTTTTTATTAGAAGAGGAATGATTTTGATAATCTATATAAAGCCGCAATTATGTATCTGGTTTTTGGTAGCAGTACTAGGAGAAAGAAAAATACTTTTTGTCTGATACACTTTAAATCATCAAGCGGGTTCAAAAATTACTGCGAAATTAATACCAAATTTAAAAAGAAAAATTGAAGCACAATATAGTTGGTTTTCTGAGTCTTTTTTCGGGTGACATAACATAGTTATTTATTCCTTACGAACTTTTCATTGGTGCAAAAATTGTTTTAGGATTGATATTTATTCATGTTAGTTTTTTTATTAATTTTCAAGAAACTTATATAAAATACTAGGTGTTATAATTTTAAATTACGATAGAACAACATTCATTAGATTGTGAGAATATTGAAATGGGTTTTTAAGCAAAATAAGTGTCTAAAGGTTTTGGTAATTGTGAGTGATTAAAAACAAATTAAGAGAAATCGATAGGCCAAAAAAATTTAATCATAAATCTTATATTAAATGAGAAACCATTGTTTATAGAGAAGCGTTCCTTCTCAGTTTAATGTTTGCAGGTTTTTAGAGGTTCAAAAAATTGTGATCATGCTCTCCTGTCCAGAGCACAATAATATTTGTTGCGGCGTATAAAATATGGCAATGTTCAATGACATTTATAAAAGGCGTTGGCGTTTAGAACTATTTTTGTAAGGAGAAAAACTTTGCAAAATTTAGGACCTTGTTGACACTAGGTAAAAATATGATACTTTTTTTAATAAAAAATTATGAAGTTCTAGTGTTCCCAAAAAATTGAAAAAGAATTTTTAAACCTAGAGAAAGCCGGTAATCCGCACATCCAATATTAAAATTAAGCTTTTAGAAGAATAAATCGCACGAGGTTTGTTTCATTAGTAAAAATTTTTAGTGTTTCACAATTGGATGTGTGCACTAGTCCTTTGTGATACAAACAGAGAGGGCGGCTTGCTCAAATTTAATCAGTTGCTATGGAAAACCTTTCATGTCCCCTGTTAGCTCTAGCCAGGTGATGAAGATCAACCGTGTACCTGAGGTCACACAACAGTGAGGATGCACTGTTGACGGCATCCCTGGGTAGGAAGTTTCAACCAAGGTGGGGTGTGAGCAATGGGTTGGTTGGACATTTTTATTAATTGTATTTGTGCTCGTGTTAGACCACTCAAAAAAAGTCATGCTCAATGCTTTACTATCATGTCCTTTAAATTTGTGTTCTTTAGCACAGTATACATCCTGTCTGGCTAGGCTCCGTACCCTTTAATCGGCCATCTAGCCGCGTGTATGCATCCATCTTGAGCTTAAGGGTAATAAAAAAACAAGTTGTAGAGGTTCTTAACGTGTATCATTTTTAAATATGTGTACTTTAATACAATTGTTGTTTGCGATGACTTGGGCTAATGGCTATCGAGTTTGACTTTGTTTCAGTATATATGTTTTTCCTTAGGATGTAATCGCGTGTCAAAAGGGTAGCCAAAAATTGATTTTCATCAGGTGAACCTTAAATGTGTCGTTTTATCAAATCACATTTGTGTGTGCAATTTTTGTAATTTTGTGGCTTTGCACTATGGTGTGAAATTTTCTATCTCATTTTAAAGCTCAACTTAAGGAAGTTGCAAATTTTTGACCTATTCTTAAGTTAGAAATCCAACGGACCTTGTTTTTTGTTTACATGGGACCCTTAGGCTAACCACAAGGAGAATTTATGTCCCTTGTGGGTCTGCCTTTGTCCTCGCTCTGTTGAATCCTTTTTTAACGACCTATGAGAGGTTTTTAGTATCCGTATGCGCCGTAAATTTAAAAAGATTTTTGACAGACAGGGGTATAATATCCCTATGTACCATTAACATGGATACAAAATACACACAGAGGGTGCAATGTCCCTGTGTGCCTAGGCATATTTTTATTTAAAATGGACTCGCAGGGGATTTTACGTTTCTACGAGCCCTCCGCTGTTCACGCTGCGATAAAAAGTAAAATATATATATATATAAATATGCATATAAACAGGGAAATATATAATATGTATTTTATTGTGGTTAGCCTTTCTATTGCGTAAAAAGTTGTTTAGACTATGGTTGCGCTTCGTTGCTGTTAACATGCACTACTTGAGAATTGTGAAGATTGTGAATTATAAAAAAATTAAAAATAAAAATGTTTTATACACATGAAAACAACAGCTGGTTCCACAGCATAATATTAAAAATATTTTTTAATAAAAATGTGCATGTATATACATATATAAAGAAGTGCGTATATGTTTATGTGGGTACCTATATGTAAGTGTATGTATACACTGTATGTTATAGGTATTCATTGCATATGTATGATGTATATCCTGGCTAGTGCAACCCTCAGAAATTATAGCCGGGGGCCTGAACTGGGGGGCCCGGCTCACCTGTCGGGGTGCCGGATATTTCAGGGGGCCCATTTTTTGTCGGATTGTCTCGTGTTTAGACGTTTATTTTTCCCAGCAGGGGGCTTTGAGCCGGGGGTACCCAAATTTTTGCCTGGGTGTAGGAGCCGGGGGTACCTCCGTGTTGCCGGGTGCAGCCGCAAATGCCGCTCCACTTTGGACTAGCCACATATCTGTATATAGCATTTTTATGCAAATAATAAACCATGTATAGCTTCACTATAAATGGGAAATTCTCGCGAACAAACCGTGCGGTAAAACGACGGTTTCACTTTTGAAAACTGTAACTCTAGTGACAGATTTTTTCTTCTTTTTCTTTGATCAGTAAGACTCATATCAGTTTATTCAGAGTTAGTTTAAATTTAACGTTACCAAAATCGTTAACTTATAATATCTTTAAAATATTTAACTAATATAAGCAAGGATTGTTCAGAGTGTAAATTTTTTGCAATGTTTAAAAAAGGATTTTAGTTGACTTGATTCAAAGAGGTATTATATATTTGTGTGTATTTTTCGGCTGTATATGGATATTTCAACAACATGTAAAATTAAACATTTGTTCTGACAAAAACTTAAATTGTAAATAGTCACAGAACATGATACATGGTATATCCGTTGATATAAAAAATTATTTAAAGTCCAGGTCACTTGTTTTTGCAAAGCCGCATACAGAAAATTTTGCTGCGGACTGTAGATAAATGGGAATGTACTGTATAAATGTGTTTCGTATAGATACTGTTACAAATTAGTACATAAAATAATCATATATTTATTTGTATGTTTTATGGTATACCGTTGCGAACCCCAAATGCGAACAAATATTTATGTTGTTGTATTGCGTACAAACGATTGTTGTTTGTGAATGGTGACTGTACCTTCCGTAGAACAGTCAAGTATTTGTAAACGAGATTGTTGACGAAATGGATTACCTTTCTTCCGATCACGAGTAAATAGGCCCGTATCTACACCATATAATATTCCGATAATCTCACATTCGCGGTGGTTTGGATGTTTACTACGTGCGTATATTGTGGCCACGGTATATCTATTCGGAAGGAGTAAACATTTATACGATTGGTGTGAATTCGGATTAGCATGGTGTATTATGGTGGCGATGGTTTATAGTACGATGGATGATTGGTTTCAACGTATTAAACTATAGACAATGGTTAAAAGAATTATTCTGTTAACAGAACATCCTGACTGTTAAATAAATACCGGATAATGAATGATTGCTTTGATTGATTCGTTATTGATTTAATTTGGAGTTAATGGTTTCATTTTATTGATTGTTGTATGCAATGTGAATAATGGCATATTAACAGAATTAGGAAAATCTGGGGACAAATTTTTACGCCGAAGAGGGGGCAATGTAACGGTTCGTACCTATCTACTCTATAACCAAAACTAAGCTTTAACCTGAACTTTAACCCATTAACTTGAACCTCAACCTGCAATTTATCATCATTGGATGTTGTATAAGTGTTTGTTGTTTACCAACTGTGTTGTGCAGTTACTGTATATTGCGTTATGGGCGTTGTTTGTAGATGTTTTAGATTTATACATGTGTATCTATTTATACTAGAAGTGTGAACATATATTAATATTTATGAATTTGTTGTGTCGAAATAATGTGCGCATAATACACAATACATACAAATTTTATTCAGATCCTATTGGTACATACGAGAATTTCTCATTTACTGGCAGTGTTGTGCTTCTGAAACGCGTTCATACGGTCGGAGAATGAATATTCATTAAACGCCGTCCCCACAGCTTGCTAACTAACGTTCATATAAGAACATGCTAGATATTTTGTAAAAATTATATATATGGCTGAAGTTTAAAAAGTGAAATAAGATAACGGCAGAATGGGGGAGAGGGGGTTACGTCTCTCGCCTCTTATATCTGTCCGTATTTCGTGAAAAATATTTTAGACAAACATACAAGATTGAAATAGATTCCAAGACACTATACATATTCTTTTGATATGTTCAGTAAAGAAAAACCAGAAAGGGAGGAAATATCACTTATTTATAGGTTTCTGCTAAAATTGAGATACTTAATCAAGTAGATGGAGTCTAAAGCATGTTTGAATTTACTACTGTTTGCAGCTTCAATCAGCGGCTGTGTTCAAGCATACTGAGGCAATTGGTTCCATACATCCACTGTTCTAACAGCAAAACTGTGCTTGAGTGTGTTAGAGCGAGAAATTAGGCTTAATAAGCTTTTTATGATGCCCGCGGGTGTTATATATTGGAGAAACTTCAATAGGTCCTGACACGAGTTTATTTCATTTCTAGGGCACTTAAAAACCATTATAGGTTATTTTAGCCGTCGTAGTTCAAGAGGTTCTAGATTGAAGATTTGCCAATCTTTCAGCGTAAGACATGCTATGAGGTGTGCACGCGCTGTTAATCTACGTGTAAAATAACGTTGAACTTTTTCTAATTATATCAACATCAAAAAAAGTAACAAGGAGACCAAACCACGCTACTGTATTCGACAATACGACGAACGTACTTAACGCTAAATATGAACGCAACAAAGCGTCAATGTCACAGTTTAAAAAACAGCGGAATAACATATTAATGACGCGATAGGCTTGAAAAACAACGTAATTGCAGTGTGCTGAAAATTTGAGATCACTTCTTATCATAACACCTAAATCTTGCAGGTACTGAGGGACGGAATTTTGTTTCCTAGTAAGTAGTACTCGAAATATGGGTTACTTTTGCCCAAATGTAAGACACTGCATTTAGGTACTGATATGGATAATTGCCAGTTTTTGCCAATTTTCTACGACGAAGAAGAGCGTTCTGCAATCGAATTTGATGAAACTATATCTTCGGTATTAATCAAACTGACGTCTTTACAAGTGTTTAGCGAACTATTAGGATAAATTTTTACGTCATCAGCAAATAATTTACAATCAATATCATTAAGACAGGAAGTAATATCATTTATATATAAAAAATAAATGATGTCGGCCCTAGCACACTACCCTGTGGAACTCCAAATATGACACGATGCCTGGTCTGACAGTGTGCTATTTAGTTTTACGCGAAGAGACTCGTTGCGAAGAAACGCTGTTATCCATTTTAAAAGGTGTCCGTTGATTCGCAAATATTGGAAGTTTATTGATTAGTCTTTTCGTGCGATACGCTATCAAAAGCCTTCAAGAAATCTATATACACTATATCAACCGAGTTTTTCCGGTGTCAATAGCTTTAGACCAGTCC
>JASANE010019536.1:0-13630 GCA_030248225.1 Trileptium ribeirensis
CGTGGTCATAGGCAGAACACTCGAAAACGGACGCTTCTCGTCCATGCTTTACATGGTTCATAGTTCTTGAGATAGGACCACTGAATTTTCCTGAGCTGACCACGGTCAAATTTTCCAATATAGTGGAGCTGAAACAATAGGGAATTGGTGTGCTGTTTATGAATATGGTTTAAAAATTTACATCTTAGTGTATTGTTCAACGCTCATGCCGTGTTTGAGCTTGAACAGAAGCGAAGATTAGCAACGCAGGACTAGCCTCCGTTGGGCTATAGGAAGCCCCAAAATTTTGTTTATCCGAACGAGTTAAGAAAATTTGGGAACTCAAAAGATTAATCAAATTGTAAGTCTTTTAGCTTGAGGTTAAGGTATTTGCGATTCGTAAGGGATCAGGCTCGCCTACCTTTTTGGTTACGTTTCTTCGTTTTTGCTTAATGGCGATAAACGGTTTTCATCCTAATAACACGACTGGCATATTGCAACTAATCCCGTAAACTCGATGTACATCCGCGACAACTACCGAAACGTCTTTCGAAGGACTGACCGAATGAATCCTAGGCGACCGCCCCGTCCCCGACGCCACCCGATTAGACTAGAGGGACACTGCCCCCAGCCGTTCCAAGTTTAGACAGCCCCCGTATAATGCCGTGCAATAGTAGCTCGAAGGTACGGCGTTGCGCCGTCCACCCAGAACTCCTTCGACAAGACTATCAAACTCACCAGCGTTCACCATAACACAATTACATGTCCTATGTTTGGGGCTCACGTCTGAGAAATTTCTACTAAAATGAAACGACGGCGTAACCGAACGCCATCCCTTTTTGCTGTCCACTCGCTGGAGGCACTCTTAGTGTCCTTCCCTCCCAACAGATAAAACATAACATCAGCTCGCCCAACAACGAAATCTAAACCGCCTCGCTAGGGCCGCTTTGGCCTCAATTCGAGCAAGTGCAAAACCCAGAGTTTTCTTCAGAGCGAGTTGATCGCTGAGTTTGGCCTTATTTTTTCTTTTATCCCTAGTTGCCCGTTAGGCTATGTACTATGTATACCTCAATTCAACTTTTCCTTGTTTCTCCTTATTCCTTTCAAGCTTTCAGATTCGAACCTGTGCGGTGAATTTAAGCCCACTGCAGAATCACCAGTTTTAACTATTCGGCTACGCACGTTTAGGAACATCGGCTACTGTGTCGATGATAACTCGACTGCACGCTTTCGATAGTGCAGTTGAGTTGCAGTATATGTATATCGCTCTAAGGCAATAGGATAAGCGATAGAGAGAGGCAAAGAAACGAACGAGCAACAATAGGAAAAAAGGGGGGGGGCAGACGCGCCCGAGGCAGACTGCCTCGTTCCCCGCGTCCCCAAAACGACCCAAACTAGGGAGACTAACACTGAGACAACGATCCGGCAGGGTTGCCGTGTTTGGCCTGGACCGTTACGGAATTTAGCGAAATGCGGGCCGATTCGGGCATGCCCCGGGCACCGTGGATAAGTGTCGAATAAACGACAAGGCATAAGATAAGGCACGACAACGCATCAAGCCGGTTGGAACGATAAAATGAGACGCCTAGGAAATCGCCCAAAGAGGTCACAAGCTCGCCCCCCCAACCAAATTTGGCCGCCGAAGCAGCACCTAGGGGCGACCCCTCAAAGTGTTCAAAACCGCACCCCGGCTATGATAATGTAGTTCAGGGTGTATTCTACCACCAAAGCCAATTTTATTACCGTAAGCCGATCATTCGCGGATTTTGTTTGGGAAGTGGACAGGTCAACTTTTACTTAGAATAACACTGTCTATTGTATATCTCTGTAAGCGGACTCTACATTCGGCTGCCCCTAGGTGTCATATATGATCGGTCAGCCGTGTGAATAGTAACTAACAAAAGCTGGTACAGAGCGGTATGGTAGAAAGGTCACGTTAGGACTAGGATGCGGAGAATGCAAAGTTAGGCGTGGATTCCTGACCGATTTACCGTTTGTAAGCAGGTCTCGAATTGTATCGGTTTCCGTTTAACGCTCGCACACCTGTATTACTTTATGCCATACTCGACTTGATAATCGTGTCCATGCTTTGCATTGTATGATACTCGCTGGTACTTTGTAACCTCATTTGTCTATATCACGGCAACCTTTCTAGCTATTGTCGCCTCGAACACTATGAATAATTGTGAGGCTCTAACGTGCACCCGATATCGTATTCTCCCCCTCTCCGCACCGGGACGACGCTCCGCAGGCCCTGCTCGCCAAACAACCCGCCATACAATGACCCTGAATGTGGGTAACGATACGTGTTATTGGGGGCGAATTTTGAAGCACACCGGGACCCATTGCCACACCCATAGCTGAATTAGTTGTCGCTGATATTGGACGTTCTGTGGCTGACAGTTTCTGGTCCGGTACTTACTGGGATCGCACTCGCCCAGGCCACCATTCTACCCCTTGGATACACTGTCAATTATATGAAAGGATTGCCAGAACACGGATGTTTATAGCCCGTGTCGTCGTATACTCTTCCTTTGATGCCTTCGCTTAGGTTGTATTGTACATTGATTCTTCCTTTGATGCCTTCGCTTAGGTTGTATTGTGTATTGATTGCAATAAAATCTTGAAAATCACTCACCGTGTACTGTGTTAGTTATTCCGAAAGCGGTATAACTCCGATCCGTCAGGTCCAGGAGGACGGGCCAACCCTACGCGCCCTGTGGATGAGAATATCCCACGCCCTGACGTTTACGGTTTGCACTGACAGGTACGGTTAATGTAATAACGGCAAAAGTGCGAAAAGAGTCCGCGCAACGCTTAAGCAGTGCAAAAGTTCAGAAGAACGCTCAAACATTAATTACGCTTACAAATTTACTGGGTAAAAAATACATTCCGTAAATAGATACCTGTAGCTGAAACAAGCCTATAACTAAGGCGTCCGACGTTAAACTATCAGGGTATGTCGGAACCCTGTGGGAGCAACATAAGCTACAACGAATCCATAGGGCTTGGCCCATAGACAGTCGAGATCGAGTTGACATTTCTAATAAAATTGAACACTCGGTCAAGTCCACTCTCCATAGATAACGAATCAAACAACTTCCAGATGAGCCTAGAATAGGGAATATCGGTTTGACATTATGACCGGTGAGCAGGTTTCGATGTCAACCTCCCTGGGTACCTCAGTAATCATGCCAAAAAGCTAGACATGTGCGCAACCAATCGGGCGGGGTCCGAACACTCCTCGTGAAGCGTACCTGCGGCCTGCTAAGCTCCGTAGCTTCTTGGGTCTGCCCAAGAACCGGGTCGAAATTTCTGAAACCTACGGTCCACCCTTGCGGTTACGATAGCCGGGGTCGTATGGGCGTGATGTTAGGAAGATGCGCCATGCAGCTGCGTCCCGTTATTACATATATAGTCTATTTGAGAGGTTAGTAAATACTGTATGAGCGAGTATAGGTAGTAGGTGCAGCTTTCAGGACGGCAAAACGGGAGTTAATGTATGTGTTGTATAACTGGGAATCTTTGTCAGATAAAGGGGTGGGAGGGTATAAAATCCCAACTACTAGTCCTGATTTTGGCACATACTCGGGTACTTGCCGCTTTGAATTGAATTTGTGTTTGTTGCTAGAGCTCGGCTGGCCTTTTCTATCCATGCATTATGAGGGAAAGCCCTGTCCGTTCCTATGGTTAGTCATTTCAGGCAGGATTGGGCACCGGAAGAATGGTTTTTCCTAAACTCCCCTCAGAAAAACTCAGGATTTGGGAGTCGAAAATAGTTGGAAAACCGTTTTATGCAACAGAATATTACGGCCGTGAGCATTTACACCCGTTTAAACAGTCTTTACTTACATTTTATGCGTATGATTTATATGGTAAAAATGGTATAACTTTATCTTCCAAGCATCGACTAAATTTATAATCTTAGCATAAGCATAGCTTGCTTGCTCCACCGTATCAGAAATTTGTGCTCGATGGTAAATTTAAGTTAAATGGGCGCGGTACTACATAGAGCCATGGGATTTGTATAGAGCATATAAAAGCAGTAAACTAGGCACACATGACGACAGTAGGATGTGGGACGGGGTTGGTTACGGGAGTCAGCTCCCCCTCCTCTAAAAATAAATATCGCCTTTATTTCAGTAGCCGATGTTAATTTACTGTTATAAGGCCTCAAGGATCAACCAGAAATTTTATATTTGTCCAATTAGGGTGTATTGGCATTTAACAAATGAATTCCACCTCAGATTCTGTCTCCACTGGAACGACCTTTGTATAAACATTAGGTGAAGCGAGATGTTTTGCAGTATATATAATAAACCAGCAGCGTTTTAACATATCGCGCAAATATCAAGCCTCTAAAATATGAGTTTGCGGCAAATTCTATGTGAAAACGTTGCAGTTTTAGACTTTTCCAGTAATTAAAGAATTAATAATCGACAACAGGATTCAATTTAGCTAAAACTGTTTCCTGCTATTGTTCGCCGAATAGTAAAGCTTTGACTTTTTTCCGGAAAAGGTTTTTCCGCTCGACTTTTTTTCAGGAAAAAACCAACCCTGTTTCAGAGTAGGGAGAAAACAAGTTATGAATATCCTTGAAAAGTCACTCCGACCCTCGGTTTAATTACGCGCATCCCAAGACTTGCATTAGTGTCAGCTGGCGTTGAGTAATCCATGTATCCACCTGTTACCTCATTGAAAATACTGCCAATTTAGGTACGATTCGAGTTTTCGTTAATCACACATTGTGGTCTAGCTAAAATTTCTATAAAAATGCTCAGTTTTTCCTACCCGCACGTCACGCACTCTGACCTAAGTCCCGTCACCCACTTCTACGTGCGGAAGGAGTGGGCTTCTCTCAATCGGGACCTGTCATCATGTGGGTCAGCGTTGGCGACCCGAAGGTCCTGAGAGTGGCGCGTGAATCTCACTATAATTTGCCACTGCTCTGAGGTATTCTTTTCGAGCGTGCAACACGCATAGTATACCAGCACCCCATTTGGCTATCCATTGTTAAAGCAACTTTCGGTAGGGGATGAGGATCCCACTAAAGAAGACTTGCTTATTTCGTTTTTCCTTTGAACGTTTTGTAAAAAGGTAGCTAGCTAGGGGTATTGCCACTTCTCAACAGTGTCAAGCACACTCTGGTTCCTTGCAATTTTATTGACAGTGGCCGGCATTATTTCATCCACGTTCATATGGCCTAGATACAAATATCGAGAATTAAAAAAAACTACACAGCGCAATTGACTAATAAACCGCATTAGCTACATACGGTGTCCGGTATTATGCGTCGTTTACAGAGAAATGTGTGCGCTTACTCGACATCGTCAGCATATACACACGTGTGTATGAAAACGATACATTCGATAGTATGTAACAACTTTCGTGAGTTGTTACGCAAATCGGGTTCTACGTAACAACATTCGTACACTGTTAAGTATAAGCGCTTGTATGTAACGACATTGCTAATGTTACATACAAGCGCTTATGCGTAACAACGTACAAATATTGTTGCATACTATCGAATGTATCGTTTTCATACACACGTGTGTATATGCTGACGATGTCGAGTAAGCGCACACATTTCTCTGTGTACGACGCATTAATTCGCGGCAAATTGGTGGCTACAGGTGTGTACGACACTATAAATAAAATCTTACACCATCGGCAATTGATTTATATGGGTATCACTCTGACAGTCTATATTATATATACGGTCGAAGTAAGCGGCGAAACGATTATATATACAATATTGCTTAGAAGTAAATTGCTGTAGGTACAAGGACTAGGCAGACGGCGAGTCTTACACCATCGGCAATTGATTTATATGGGTATCACTCTGACAGTCTATTATATATACGGTCGAAGTTAGCGGCGAAACGATTATACAATATTGCTTAGAAGTAAATTGCTGTAGGTTCAAGGACTAGGCAGACGGCGAGTCTTACACCATCGGCAACTGATTTATATGGGTATCACTCTGACAGTCTATTATATATATACGGTCGAAGTAAAAGGCGAAACGATTATACAATATTGTTTAGAAGTAATTGCTGTTGGTTCAAGAGCTAGGCAGACGGCGAAGTCTGAACGCTAGGCACGTGCGAGGACCCCACTAGGAGTTGGCTTATGTAGATTTTTAGATTTTTGCCACGTATGTAGATTTTTACATTTTGTAATGAAAGGGTAATATCTTGTCCCCGTAATATTATGGTAATCTCTTATCGTGAACCTATGTATGCAGGCTGCATCCAGTAAAATATCTGCAGTTTGTCTTGTCCTCAAACGATATGAATATGTTTCCGACGAAACCAGGGCAACGTTCCAAAATCTTAGGACTGGATCAGCGATTGGGTACAATATATGAGACCTGTAGGCGTTTATAGGAAGGCATATACGACAAATCAAAAAGACCAGTCATCAAAAATTCTAGAAAAAATTTCGATTACGACGGAAAAACTCGTAAATCAAAATATCCTCACCACCAATGTCCATTTTCGTTGAACACACATAGAAACTCACTTGTAAACTGCACTATCGATGCCACCAGCGTTTAATAAAATGAGGCATATATACAAACGGCTCCGAAAAACCATCCCACTAGTGTTAAAGTACCGAACAATAACGGGCGTCTCGTGTGGAAATTCATATCACCCTCTCTAATGTCAATAGGACCAAGCGAGTGAGGGAATGGTGAGTCCGCCTTTTATTGCCTTATAGCAGGCCTGAGTGGTGATCCTCCTCAATGGACCATCGTACCACAGACATGTAGGCCGAAAAACGGGGCCAGCCCAAACACGCTGATAACCCCGCCAGCGGTCTGCTAAGCTAACCAATTCCCTTCAGGTCAACAATAAGTTCACCGGAGAGTCGGGGAAGCCAATGTCGTCTGGGCATCATAGCTAAAAAACTGTAGTGCAGCTGGGTTCCCTTAAGGTATAGCTGGTCCTAGTATATACAATGTATATCAACATTGGATGGTATGGTGTAGACTATTGTCGACAAAACTTTCACATGAGTGGTCCTTTCTAACGTAAATTCCGCATTAGGTTTGTGGCGTACAACATGGGTGTAGTGTGATTTTTGCGTTGCAGAAATATGGGCGAGTCTTAGTCAGTAGTGCATAGCATTAAATCGACACGAGCCGAGTCTCGCAAATTCGGCTTGTTCTCACCTTTTTACCAGTGACTTTAATAACAAGCTGTCAAGCTTTATTCAATATCAATGCATTATTATTAGAGACACAGATAGTTATGCATCGAAATCAAAGAAAATATGCAAGAAAACAAATAAAAATCGAATACATTGTATATTTATAAAACACTAATTATAAATAATCGCTACAATCTTGCAAGTGGTGTGAAATTATATTGTAATGAGTGATTTGCACATACTAAATATATTTAATTTACAATAATTTGATGATTACATGACGGCATGTATATATAATCTTCAGTATTATTCCAGAAACAACAGTATAATAATTAAGTTTCTCAAAACATTTCTAAGAAAAATTCCTTTTAATGTTCCGGTGAAAATATTTCGATTCCGGTAGAAAGCCATAGCAAAACCAGAATTACAGTTTATTCTTTAATTTCCCAAATTGTTTCCATTAGGTGTGCTTTAAATACACAAATTACCTTTCACAAGTAGAAAAACTAAAAGTGGGACAACTAAAGGAGAAACGGACTGTGTCATCCACAACAGTGTCAAATCACGTCCACCCTCCCCGTTTTGTGTGGGACACGTCGTCCCTATGGCTGTCCGATCTACCCCACTATTAGAAGAGGTCAAACTTGCATCCCACAAATGTAGGAGTCAGTCAATTTGGTCCAGGTAACCAGGAGGGGCATTACGTTATATAGAAAAGAACAGCCTAGAGCGTGGAGATTGTTGGTGTGACATTTATTTAGTAAGCTTTTTATCTAATGGTGTACGTGCTATGAATGTTCAATCTAAATTGTACCAACCAATCCCAAGTTATAAATCACAGCAACTCAACCGGCAAGGTTTAGTTCCAAAATACGTGGTTTTGACATTGTTTCATGAAGGGTTTATATCATTAATACAGGTAATTTGGTTTACTGCTACGAACCTTCGAAAAATTTTAACGCCTGATGCTTACCCTTACTGAGTTATAGACGATAACGTCTTAACATGAACTGATTTGTGCCTGAAACAAGGAATTTGTTCAACAACTGCTTGCAAACAAAAAGAAAACACGGGTAAATAAATTTACATGTATGTGCCATTTTTGATTGTATACAATGGTAAAAAGTTCTGCCAATCGGTTCTAGACTTATAAGTGTTGCAGTAAACGTCGTGTTTAATACTGCATATCGCAACGAGGCAACAGCATGATCTATGTTGGATAAATTTATTCAGTAATAATTTGAAAACTACATTTTGCTAAATTTATGGTTGGTAACTGTTGCATACGGGTAACCGCCTGTCGTTTGAATTCCATTTTCAGGACTTGCCGTGCTACCCACATAATATTTGGGGTAAAGATCACAAAGGGATTACAGTTTTAATAGTGAATCGATGTTTGCATACACCTAGGGTAGACACCCAACGGTAATAATAGATAATACGCCATCAACGTAGTGGACATGTCACAAAACTTGGGGAATGGGATCTCCAGAAATGAGAGGGATAAATTTGAAAATACCCGTGACATCAAACACGGGCTAACTAGAGGGCAGAGAATTGACATAACATTAACATCTGGGTCCGCCAAGGCTTGCATTGGGATGAAATTCTGTATTGCACACACATACAACATGATATCCAACGGCATTCTGGGTACATCACTGGACCCAAATTTGACCCGACGACCCGAGTAGGGTCTGTGACAATACCCGACCCGACCTGGACGCAACTGCGGTCTCCATTAATACGGATATATAAAAAGGAAGGATAAACACCTTTGTTGCTTGTTGCGTTGTACCAATGTGTCTTTAGGATTATTTAATCTGTTATACACGTTGTTTCATTGTTGTAAATGTACAATGCCGATGTCCAATGAGGCGCTGCGTTGGTTTAGAAACTGGAAATATCAATTTTCGTGTTAAAACTGCCAAATTTTGATATTTTTTCTTTAGTTGAACGTAGCGGATTAGAATAAACTGATTTTCTAGGATGATGAATACGATTAAATCCACTGTATTTCTTGGTATGCATTCAAATACGGCAAAGGGCGGTTTTTGCCCCACAATGTAAAAATCGTAGCTTAATTTTTTCTTGAATATTGTGGTTTATAAATTTCAAATGTTTTCGTCATTATGGTCACTTGGGTCAGGAAAACTTGTGGATTTGACGTAGGCTTTTTGAATCTACTGGAGGGAGGGTATAGAAGCTGATTTTTACCATTGAAATTTGAAGGTTTTCCGACATGATTATGAGAGTCTACCATTCCCATTTACAAACAATGTCACCTTTTCCACATTTTTTGTAGACAAGCCGGTGATACGTGCTGAAACTTAACAAGTTCCCCTTAATGTATCACTGATGTATTATTGACTTTTAAGCCCACCCAAGACTTGCATTATATAATGCATACCGCGCTAATCCAATTGCTTCTTTTCGTATTTATCAACCCCGAAACCTATGGACACATTCGATTGAATTACATACATATATATTGGAAAAGTGGCGAAATTCGACTATTTTTCATGCCAAACATTAAATTTTGCTCGCGCATTATCGTAGGGTTAATAGTGTGTGTCTTAAAATTTTTATGATGAAAATGTCATACAATTATTGTGCCATATTATTTCGCTACAATTTGTATAAAAATTAACACAAATACGGGCAATTGTATGGCGAACTAATCCTACACCTTGTACATTATGTGTGATTATGTCAACAAAAATTGTAAGAAATTGACCACGATAAATGTATGACACATTGTATATACATAATTTGTAGGAATTGTAACACAGAATATGTATGATTATTTACATATCCTCTGTATGAATTTACACATGAGATTGCATGACTCGTTACATATTACTTTGTGGGAAATTAAAACATATATATGTATGATAAATCGTACATCATTTGCATACAAAAAATGTATGATTATTTGCACATAATTTGTATGAAATTTCAGATAATAAGTGTATGTTTTGTAACACATAATTTTTTGAAGCTATATAAAGCAAATATATCGCAAAATTTAAATCTAGTACTAAAATAACAGTTAACTACAATCATTTATACATTAGGTTAAGTGTGTCAAACATTTATACATTAGGTAAGGTGTGTTATATTTCATACAAATATTTATAAAAATTCACACATTAGATATACCATATTTAATACAAAAATGTAAGAAGATTCATACTTTAAATATATTTAATCTTATACAAAAAATATAAAAATTCATACAATACATATATTATTTTTTATACAGATATATATTAAAATTCATACATTGTATATGTTACGTTTCATATAATTAATATTCAAAATTAATACAATGCAGGTATGGTATCTTCATATATAACAAATATATATGAAGATTCTTAAAGTGATAAATTTCAACTAGCTACAATTGTATTTTTATACAAGAGTATCTAAAAATCCAGACAAACAAAAAACCGATTTATCAAACTCTATACAAATTAATTTGATATCCATAGTTTAGAAATACAAATGTACGAACTGTCGCACTTAAAATGTGTATGTAAACTAGACCATACAAATAATGCATGACACTGTACACATATATGTATGACATATAGTGCTAATTTTTAAGAGTGTGGAGTTAAAACAATGAAACCAACGTGATTAACGGGTTAAATAACCCTATAATTCTGTTGTTCATATCGAACAAGCGTAGAATTTGCTTTGTAAAATTTTGAAGCATCTCGGACAAAAATGCACAACAGCAAAGTTGTAGCTCTCGATGAGAGGATTGGGGCCATTTCAGGTCCGATGCCTCTGGCAAGAGTTATACCATAAATGATGGGTGATTTAAAATGGCAAAAATCAAAAAGTCAATTCGTGTCGGTTTTGTAAAAATTTAGATTAGAAATCATGAGAGCAGCACAAATACAAAGTTAGGTACATAACTACACTTCATTTTGTTGAAGAAAAAAATTAAGAAAATCCATCAATTTGGTGAAGAATTATGCTATAAACAGTCCAAGAAAAAGGTTTCTTCCTAATGAAACGGTATTTGATGAAACTACGCTCGCTTTGTTTCAACAAATTTCACTATTTCGACAACAAAGATATGAAACCGCAACTTAGATTTTAGTTTTGTAAAAATTTAGATTAGAAATCATGAGAGCAGCACAAATACAAAGTTAGGTACATAACTACACTTCATTTTGTTGAAAAAAAAAATTAAGAAAATCCATCAATTTGGTGAAGAATTATGCTATAAACAGTCCAAGAAAAAGGTTTCTTCCTAATGAAACGGTATTTGATGAAACTACGCTCGCTTTGTTTCAACAAATTTCACTATTTCGACAACAAAGATATGAAACCGCAACTTAGATTTTAAGTTTGTAAAAATTTAGATTAGAAATCATGAGAGCAGCACAAATACAAAGTTAGGTACCTGTCTTTGTATTTGTGCTGCTCTCATGATTTCTAATCTAAATTTTTACAAAACCGACACGAATTGACTTTTTGATTTTTGCCATTTTAAATCACCCATCATTTATGGTATAACTCTTGCCAGAGGCATCGGACCTGAAATGGCCCCAATCATTGTATAACTACAACTTTGCTGTTGTGCATTTTTGTCCGAGATGCTTCAAAGTTTTACAAAGCAAATTCTACGCTTGTTCGATATGAACAACAGAATTATAGGGTTATTTAACCCGTTAATCACGTTGGTTTCATTGTTTTAATTTTATACTTAAGAAAATTAGCACTATATGTCATACATATATGTGTACAGTGTCATGCATTATTTGTATGGTCTAGTTTACATACACATTTTAAGTGCGACAGTTCGTACATTTGTATTTCTAAACTATGGATATCAAATTAATTTGTATAGAGTTTGATAAATCGGTTTTTTGTTTGTCTGGATTTTCAGAAAAACTTGTATAAAAATACAATTGTAGCTAGTTGAAATTTATCACTTTAAGAATCTTCATATATATTTGTTATATATGAAGATACCATACCTGCATTGTATTAATTTTGAATATTAATTATATGAAACGTAACATATACAATGTATGAATTTTAATATATATCTGTATAAAAAATAATATATGTATTGTATGAATTTTTATATTTTTTGTATAAGATTAAATATATTTAAAGTATGAATCTTCTTACATTTTTGTATTAAATATGGTATATCTAATGTGTGAATTTTTATAAATATTTGTATGAAATATAACACACCTTACCTAATGTATAAATGTTTGACACACTTAACCTAATGTATAAATGATTGTAGTTAACTGTTATTTTAGTACTAGATTTAAATTTTGCGATATATTTGCTTTATATAGCTTCAAAAAATTATGTGTTACAAAACATACACTTATTATCTGAAATTTCGTACAAATTATGTGCAAATAATCATACATTTTTTGTATGCAAAAATGATGTACGATTTATCATACATATATATGTTTTAATTTCCCACAAAGTAATATGTAACGAGTTCATGCAGACTCCACGCGTAAGTTTATACAGAGGATATGTAAATAATCATACATATTCTGTGTTACTGTTCATACAAATTATATATATACAATGTGTTATACATTTATCGTGGTCAATTTCTTACAATTTTTGTTGACATAATCATAAATAATGTACAAGGTGTACCAATATCTAATTCGCCATACAATTGCCCGTATTTGTGTTAATTTTTATACAAATTGTAGCGAAAAATAATATGGCACAATAATTGTATGACATTTTCATCATAAAAATTTTAAAGACACACACTATTAACCCTACGATAATGCGCGAGCAAAATTTAATGTTTGGCATGAAAAATAGTCGAATTTCGCCACTTTTCCAATATATATGTATGTAATTCAATCGAATGTGTCCATAGGTTTCGGGGTTGATAAATACGAAAAGAAGCAATTGGATTAGTGTTGTATGCATTATAAATTGCAAGTCTTGGGTGGGCTTAAAAGTCAATAATACATCAGTGATACATTAAGGGGAACTTGTTAAGTTTCAGCACGTATCACCGGCTTGTCTACAAAAAAATTGGAAAAGGTGACATTGTTTGTCAACGGAAATGGAAGACTCTCATAATCATGTCGGAAAACCTTCAAATTTCAATGGTAAAAATCAGCTTCTATACCCTCCCTCCAGTAGATTCAAAAAGCCTATGTCTTTTCTATTAGTTTTTCTGACCCAAGTGACCATAATGACGAAAACATTTGAAATTTATAAACCACAATATTCAAGAAAAAATTAAGCTACGATTTTTACATTGTGGGGCAAAAACCGCCCTTTGCCGTATTTGAATGCATACCAAGAAATACAGTGGATTTAATCGTATTCATCATCCTAGAAAATCAGTTTATTCTAATCCGCTACGTTCAACTAAAGAAAAAATATCAAAATTTGGCAGTTTTAACACGAAAATTGATATTTCCAGTTTCTCAACCAACGCAGTGCTACTCCAGAGCAATACGCTACGAGTAGA
>JASANE010019538.1:0-21462 GCA_030248225.1 Trileptium ribeirensis
GGACCGAGAATAGAGTACTACGCCGACGACAGTTGGAAGGCAGTCGACAACTCAACCGGTAGGTATTAGTATTATCAGGTAAACCATTCAAGCCGTCCCAGAAATAGGAGGCCCCTGGCTGCACGTTCAGGAAAACACGTCTGTTAAGACCGAAATCAAAAATATTAAGTTTACTTGGTTATAATAATATACTAGGTAATGGTTATGGAAAACAACAAGCTAGAATAGACGGAAATCACACGTTTGGTAGCGCTTTTACTCACTATAGGGGATGACGGATGCCGGGCTCGTTCAAATGTCCGTCACCGTCTGCGATATAGTGGTACGGAAAATAACCAGAGTAGGCTGGTGAAACGCTTTGGAAATTCAAAATAGATATTCAAAGGCCCTCCGGACAACGCCGCAACTTCGCTTGTAACACGTAGAGACAATCGCTACTTACGCTAGGTAAGATTGTCATGGGGAACCCGGACCATCACTTTCCATGTAGTTAGGATGCATCATATATAAATATATACATGTATCTATTCATGTATGTATGCTGTGGACAACTTTTAAACCAACCGGCCTTGTTTCTGCGACCTATTGTAGTATGCAACTAATACGAACCCCACTTTTCTAACACTCTCGCCGCCACACCCCGCGTTAGAATCGGTGCACGCGACCCCTCGTTTTGTTCACCGTGACTAGTTGAATCCAACCATATGCTTTGTACCTGTGTCCGAATCCCCGCTGACCCGCGATAGCCACAGGAAGTGCCTAGAGAGCAGACGTCAACTGTTGATGGGCGCCGACAATTCGAGATTTTTCACTCTACTCTAAAATGGGCAAATCAGCCCTCGTTAGATTTGTCTCGATGAAGACATCTCCAAAAATACCCGGCGGATCTCGCTCCGCCGCTACACGTAACCCGCACGACCAACAAACGCGCCCCCCATCGTCGCCTCAACTCTCTCTAATCGCACCAATTTTAGCACCACTTTTACTTCTACCGCCCCGATGGCGGTATCACCCCTCGTTCAAATCCGTTGGACGCTCAGTCCAAACGATACCTGGCGGGCGTCGCTCCGCCCGTCCGTTAGCGTAGGAGAGCCCGTTAAACGCCCCCATACTAGACACATCCGAACCCACAAGTGGGTTCCGACCCGCTGTACGTCCTTCCCCTTCGTGTTTGGTATCATTCGACCCCGTTTTCCGTCCTGAACCGAATTTGGCCCCAGCCCCTCGAAAATCTTCTCGGATTCCCCTTTCTTCCCGCTACCCTTCCCACTCCCGTCCAGCAATACGTTCCAATGTACTATGTATTCATTCGTCGGTGTCTCTGTACCAGGATTTTAGCGTGAGTGTTCTTTTCATTATTCCTATACAATAAGTTTGCGTGATATTCTATTTATATTACCAAATTAAAATTGTTCGTGTTTGAAACTGCTGGCTTAGGTAACGTGACAGATCCCACTGTTTTGTAATTTTGCCTTTGTGCAGAACTAAGAATAAACAAACATCGTTTATTTTTAGCTTTTTCTCTGGCAGCCGTTGTGGGTGGTGTATACTGAATAGAGTTGCATCCGGGTCCGCCCTTGACGAAAAATTCTGCGTCCGGATCTTTGCATTCCGTTTTCAAATATCTCCGGTTTTTTTCTTTTGCAAGGTCTGTGTCCGGGTACGGAAAATTACGCCGGATTGCTTGTCTGTGATGCCGATTTAATGGCGCATTTTAAGTCAAAACCCTCTGCTTGTAGCTCGCTTGATTTAATATCTGGTGACATATTATAGTCACTAATAGTCATGCTCGCCAAAAAGAACCATCTGATAACTGATTATAATGTGAAATTAAATGGTGTTCACATATGCGATGGTTATGTTGGAAAATGTAATAGTCGCCGAAAGTAGCCGCTACTAACTCTATGGATCCTCCATTCTAGCTGAGAACTAGGTAAAAAAAATTAATTTTCAATATTTTATGCTCGCTCGCTGCTGAAACGATACTATTTTGCACTAAAGACGCAGGCAGTGTACCACTGTAAAATATATGGCAGATACAAAGTTAGTTAAATTGTATTTACATGTAAAAGGTGACAATTTTATCATGTTCTTTTTCATCCCATTTTAGTATCCTCCATGGAAGCAAGGTTATTTTTATCTTATTTTTCGAATTTTTCCTCTGGTTTGTTTTATTTTATAGTAAATTGATGAATGCCGATGCCTCTTTTTTTGTTTTTCGATTAAGGCTCTGGTTTTGGAGTTATGGGGTTTGAGGTATGGCACCCTCGTGTTGTGTCATAATTGTGATCGAGTTGGCGGATACTAATGGCTTCTTTGGTAACAAATATTTAAACACAAATAATGTGCATACAAGGTACAGCCAATTTTGAATATTTGAACTGATTAGCACAACCTTAGTGAAAGCCCGATTTTGAGAACATAGTTATAAATTTGTCAGTTTTCCATTAATAAGTAAGAACATAACCGCACCAGTATGCGTGTTAGTTTATTTGTAGCCACAGCTAAACTTTACGGAAAGCATTTCTGTTCTTTCAGGCAAGGGAGACGACAAAGAATGGGTGCCGGTAACAAAATTAGGTCGCCTCGTGAAAGATGGAAAAATTAAATCGTTAGAAGAAATTTATCTTTATTCCTTGCCTATCAAGGTATGATTGTTCCTAGATATGTACCTACCAATTTTCTGTAACTCGTGACAATTTATAGCTTTTCTTTTTCTGATTAACAACACAAAAGAGCCCCAAATGTTAATATGTACTAATCCGACCGACGTTGACCAAGAATTGATTGTTTGTTTGAAACTAGTATTGTATCACGCGACAGTTACATTAAGGTCGAGTTTTGAGTTATTTGTTGTTGAACACAATATGTACAATTGGCAATTTACAGGGTTTCCGTGCAACAGGAAAACAGGGGAAACAGTAAAAACTGCCATTTTCACGGGAAAACAGGGAATTTTGTCATTTTGCAACTGGAAAAAGTTTAGAATTTTAAAATGAAATTTAACTAACCTTTTTGGGAGAAATTCGCGGTCTAACACTGTTTCATTTTTTTATTTTAGGTCCCATTTATCCCTTGAGCCAGTTTTGTCACTTCGGCTCTTGCATCTTCGAACATTAAGATGTTGATATTAATTAAATAACGTTAACATTATATATTTAAACGCCTATATATATATAAATAATTTAATTCGCTCGGAATTTTCGGAAATTTAGGATTCTGAAAATTAGAATGTTTGAAACAAAATATTCTGCTAAAGACACTAGATTTTGGAACGCCAATGTTTAGGACACATTTACTGTGTAGGTTACGAGTTACAGATGTGTAAACCGACTTCCGCTGAGCCCTTTTTACATTTCCATTTGTAACCATTAATCTACAGGCTATGCAATTTTTAGTACGAGTTTTTACTTTATATATTCCGCTTTTGATCGCAAACTATTGAGTTTTATTGTTTATCTCTGTTTATTCGTTGCAAAATTCGTCGTATATTGAGACTTGTTACATAATGCTAAAGAATTCAGCATTTTTGGCGTACCGAGTGTTTCTATAGTGGTTCCTCATAGTCGCAACCCCCGATCTAATGTCAGTTTGAGACAGGGATTTTGGGCCCTGGAGGTAGGTAAAATGGTATATACCCCGAATTCCGCGGAAACTCTGAATTTACCACACACTATGAATCTGCTGGAGCTAATGAGCCAAAAAGGCCATCTTCAAAGTATATGAATCTGCTTGTTTTTGTTTCATAAATGACAGCAGTTACATTGAAACATTGATGTGAAGTGGCATGAATAGAGTTGTGATAAGTTTTTTGTTGGATTGAAACCAGAACAACTCATTTTCGTGGACGGATTTTGATAAATTTTGTCGTTAGATAGTATAAGTGATGATGATGTGCTTTTTATTTGAACGTGAAGAGCTTTGACAACATTTTTCTGAGCACCTATCGATTCTGGTGTTGTTAAAATATCTTGGTGTCATTATTAATGCTTAATCTGTGCATAGGTACTTAAGAATGACGTCATGTATGTACTTTGCAGTAGGATGTAGGAGTCTGAGGTCTTTATCTTGACCACATCACGCGTAAAGCGGCGATGAATATTGCCTTCGATTGTTTGAACATTTTTGGTTGGATTTCTCAATCTGTTGCCTGTAGGACAGATACTAATCTAAAGTTACTATGTTTAGGGCAAACTTAGACGCGGACATTTTAAAGGCAGCATTCGTTTTTTGTACGTTATAAAGTCGTGTCTCCTTGGTTCTCTCTATGTTGAGTTATTTATTGTGATGAAAACAGTAAAAAATCATAACTGGTGTAATTTTAGGAATATCAAATTATTGATCATTTCCTAGACAAGTCGTTGAAGGACGAAGTTCTAAAGATTATGCCTGTTCAGAAACAAACGAGAGCGGGTCAGCGGACGCGATTCAAGGTAATGACCTATAGTTGATAGCCAAAAAGATTTTTCCTCTCTGTGTAACCCTGTTAATGTTAAGCCTGTAGGCATTGCTCAAGTCTAGTGGAACATTTTCTGCCAGCAGGAGATACATTCTCCGAAGTAACAAGCTGACTGTTTATCGTTTTGTGTACTAATAGCAGGGAGTAACCGGAATTAGCTTCCGATGAAAATGGTGTTCCGGTTGCGGTTCCTTTCAAAGGGCAAAAACCATACTTTGTTTGAATATTTTCGGATTTTTTACTTCATCTGAGATCCAAACATATGTAATATGTATATATTTTACAATGATCAAGCTCCAATACAACCAATCAAAAGAAAAAATTGACTAAGCAATTTGCCGTGTGGAACGTAAGTAGGGCACATAATTGCAGTAGGGAATTATTCATAACCTGTAGGAGTTTGTTAACAAATCAAAGCCAGGTCGATGCTTGTAGCAGCTATTTTACACATTCAGAAGTCTGCGGGGTACGTTCGAATTAAACTGGTCCTACTTGGTAACAAAGTATAGCTTACGTAGAAGTACTTAGCGTATGCTTGGCTAACATAAATTGCGTCAAGCGCCAGCCAGTGCGCTTGTAAACTTAGTAAATAAAGTTGAAGTAGAAGCACCAGCCTAAATTGAAGTAAACTAACGTTATCTGCAACGTAGCCAGAAACTGCTTTCTTGGCGATGAACTGTAATTATTGAAACTTTGCGAGCAGCATCACAGTTTGTCTCATTTATTGCTTTCTGATTAGAAAGTTATCATCATTATCATGTAACTGATGGGCTCTGTTTAACCAACGCTAGCCTAAACAGTGCCTCTGACCACTGATCAGAAAATTACATTCTATCTATTATTTTCTCTTAGAATCATATAAAACAATAATTTCAACTTTCATACAGAAGAACATGTAACAAACGTGTGTGTATTAAAGGGAGGCTACTGGAGACAGAGCGAAAGTGTGTATTCTACGCTCCAAGCGTTGTAAGCACATTCAATTTGACGCAGTATACGCAATGGTGTATAGTGGAAGGCACTTTTTGCTCTGGGTGTCCAAAAACCGACGTATTGATCGATAAATAAATATTATTAACTTCCTTAGTCTCTTTAAAGTTTCGGAAAGGCAATGATGCCATCGCAATACATTAATTTAAATGTAAAAGTTATTTTTAATGCATTTTAAATCCACTATACCTTCATTTCTTCTTTCATCTGTTTTACTATATATAAATTTCGAAGACCAGGTTCCGGATCCGGTTTAAATGGACGACGCCGGTTCCGGTAAATTTTGGGTTCCAGTTATTCCCTGACTAATAGGTACTAGTGTTTCATGTAAGATGTGTTTAAGGCAGATGTACACCGTCATGTTTGTTGATAAAAGTAAACGCTTGTTATATCTGCTGTTTGATTTTTAACTGAGTGTAACGTGTAGTGCAAAAAATGTGGCTAAGTGCTTTACCTCTGTCTAGTAATCATGAAACTGCCAACATATTTCCAATGAAAACGTATGCCCAAATTTGGTAGTTTGGGTTGTGGCTTCAAAATGTTTTGTTACTGCGCACAGCCGAGATTCCTGTTTCAGTGCCACAAAATGTATATCTTCTACGTTGTATCGTTTCAGGCTTTCGTCGCTATCGGAGATCACAATGGTCATGTCGGGCTCGGTGTGAAATGCTCGAAGGAAGTGAGTTTTCGTTATGAATATTTCTATAACGGGACTAACACAACAGTGAATCGCTTATCACTGTTTCTAGCAACGAGAAGATCGATCGCTACCGCCGCTTAACTACGCGATTGAGCGACATAACAAGACTAACACAACAGTGAACCGCTTATTGCTGTTTCCAGCAACGAGAAGATTGGTCGCTACCGCCGGTTAACTACGTGATTGAGCGACATAACAAGACTAACACAACAGTGAACCACTTTTGCTGTTTCGAGCAACAAGAAGATCGGTCGCTACCGCCGCGTAACCACGCGATTGAGCGACATAACAAGACTAACACAACAGTGAACCGCTTATTGCTGTTTCGAGCAACAAGAAGATCGGTCGCTACCGCCGTTTAACTACGCGATTGAGCGACATAACAAGACTAACGCAACAGTGAACCGCTTATTGCTGTTTCTAGCAAGAAGAAGATCGGTCGCTACTGCCGCTTAACTACGCGATTGAGCGACATAACAAGACTAACACAACAGTGAACCGCTTATTGCTGTTTCAATCAACGAGAAGATCGGTCGCTACCGCCGCTTAATTACACGATTGAGCGACATAACAAGACTAACGCAACAGTGAACCGCTTATTGCTGTTTCTAGCAAGAAGAAGATCGGTCGCTACTGCCGCTTAACTACGCGATTGAGCGACATAACAAGACTAACGCAACAGTGAACCGCTTATTGCTGTTTCTAGCAAGAAGAAGATCGGTCGCTACCGCCGTTTAACTACGCGATTGACTGACAATTGCTTCCAGCACTTAAACAACATTTAGCGAAACTCTGCCAGTGGTACTCAAGGAGCATTGCGAAATAAAAAGGGTCTTTTCTGGTAGTCGTGTTAGTCCACCATAGTTCAAAATTCGCTAAATTTGGAGATATAGCGATAATTTTAAAACCTTTCTACTCGGCTCCTCGAGCTGGTTAAGTATCTTATCTCGTAAATGTATAAGTTTATATACCATTCGAACCGCACTCAAGAGCAGCGCAATCGGGTCATACTTAGGCTTAGGAGTTGACCTAAATGGGAATAACTCTATTGTCCATTCGACTCACCTTGTTAATCCGGTTCGAATGATATATAAAATTATACATTTACGATAAAATTTTTTTACGAAAATTTTGGGTACCAGTGGGGACCATTGGGAACAAAAAATCAAAAATTGTTTTAAATGTGTATATTAGGAACCATCTCGTCGATCTGAGCCGAATGGCAGCAAACATTGCTGTATCTCTAAAATTGTCCAATTTCGGCCTATGGAGGCTAACAGATAAGACGCAATAAAAATAATGTATTTAAAATAAATAGGTCTATGCAACACAATATAGTGTAATAATTGCCCACAATTTTTGGTAACCGTATCTGTACCTATAAGCTTTTTGGCACACTTTGGACGTTCTGCAGCTTAAAAATATTTTGACTTATCTTGGCATATTTCTTAGTTGTGATTAGTCTCTGGTCGACATTGATTTTCGGTCATCGTAGTAGAACAACTAATTCGCTGGCGATGTCAGGATATGTCGCTTCGCTTTATTATTTTGTCTCATATGACATGGTAATGTGGGAGTAAACTTAAGGTGATCCCGCCAACTATCCTGTTTTGCAATTTCCGATGTGTATATAATCCATATCCACTGTTACGGAACAAATAGGATTTTCGATTCGGTTCATTGGTAGCGCAGACTTAGAGATTGCCATTCGGGCTACGACAGTTCGCGAAAAAACTTGATGTAACTGTGACGTCATAAACGGTACGGTCTTATTATTTATCAATTAGTATTCGCGAACAAAACCCTTGTTAATTCATATCCGACAAAATTCTGTTTGCGAACAAAAACTAGCTTTTTCTTACCGATTAGAAATGTTCTATTTTAACAAAAAACAACAAAATGGTTTGTCAGTAGGGTTATCTTGTGTTTAGTTGCGCATATTGCATCATAAATAACAAATGCTAAGTTTCACTGTGTAGTGGCATAAGAGCTGTTATTGTAACATTGAAATGTGTCCGTGTAAACCCATGTTGTCGACAGTGCCAATTAATTAGAGACACTGCATATTATATGCACCTTCCTGATGTGCCGCTAGTTGCTGTAGATAAACAGCTAAATTTGAATTTTGGCTAGTTATTATTAAAAATTTTAGACCTGTCCAAACTGAATTTATTGGAGTGTGAAAATATATGTTAACCAAACTCAAATTTCTTTTGCTATCGAATTGAAAAATTTGTTGCGAAAATTTCAACTCTTAGTTATTCAAATGTATAACCCAGACGCAAAAATGACACTTGTATTAGTCATCGAGAAATAAAAAAAATTCCGCGATGTTCCCATTATATACGAAGGTTGTATAAAATTCCCATTAAAAACTATCTATACTCTGGGTTCCCGCTCGGTCTTAGCTGGGGATAAACGTTGGGGCTCTTCGCCTGGAAGCCTTGAATTCAGAATTTGTCGACGTCCGCTCCATTCGAAGACTTCGCAGGGCCACCCGATGAAACCGTGTTATTGATACACGGTTGAATACAATGATACAATCAAGTTTCATATTTCACGTGATTCTAAAACAACACAACACCGCGATACAGGCTACAGCTCTGGCAGGCATCCTGATGCGTGAAGACGCGACTTAAAGGTGGGCGGGAAAAATACAAATTGTGATTAAAAGTGAAAATATTTAAAAAATCTGGACGATAACTTGGTATTTTGAGATAAATCTGAACGGTTTATGGAAAACTGGCCTCGTGCGAGCATAAATAATAGTAGATGTTAAAAATGGTGCTCATAGTGTTACTTTAGTCCAAAAAATAGTTTATTAAATGTATATACAACCCTTGATTCATTGCAGATATGGAATTCAAAAGTCACTGAATTTTTTTTTGAGAATTGGAATTCTAAATTTATTGATTTTTTGGTCTAGGGGCATCTTCAGCAATGGAGTTCCCATTAACGTGAACCCAGGCGGTGTAACCAACCGGTGTGCTATCCTATCTCAAGCAAGGTAAACAACGCTTACACTATACAAAATGCGCACAGTCGCACATATCGTTTGAACGATTACGATGATACGTCAGTTTTCGTGCCATATGGGCCCACTTTAAACCCATGTAGACCCAATCTAGTGATATAGGCAAACACGACAACGAGGCGTCATAAACAAAACACAAAGTTTCATCACTCTAAGAAGAGAACCCAATATCATCCATATATCTTCATCGGTTAGGGAGATGCCATATTTTCGTGTATTTTGGGCATAATGACCATTGTAAAACCTATGTAAACCCCTAACGTAATATGGAATTACTGTAAAAATGTGTTGTATGTAGTATTTTTAACCTCATTTTAAAACTAACATATAACGCATTATAGAATCAATGTAACAATGTGGAATATGCAGTATTATTTCAGGCTTCCGTCGCTGTATAAAATGAGTTGTATATAGCTTCTTTCGTTAAAGACGGATATTTGTAGTTCAGGTGTTCTAGAGGATGTTGAAAAACCCTTTTGGATTGTAATCCCGAATCCAAGGGTAGCGTAACTAGGATACTATAGCATATCCTAGTATCTTTGTATAGGGTACTGAAAAGTATAGGATATGAACGAATTATTGAGCTACTACCCAGATCTTGTTTTGTCCAACTCGAGCCTCTTCGGTGCACGTTTATTACGCTTTGAAGAAATATAACCGATTTTTGCACTTATCCGAAGGGCACCAATAAAGACTTCAAGGCTTCGTTTGAGCTATCTTACAATCTGATCGGACTTTACAAATTTGAGCTTTGACTGCCATTAGAAAACTAAATCCACAAACTGACAGTCTTAAATTTTGCCACCGTAAAATTAAAAATTCCTCGTTTAAACGCAGAATACAGTAGCACGTTTTAGCCAATAGTTCACGTCCAACAAGCAAGATCACTAGCTTTAATTTTTTTTCACTGATTTCTCAATGCTGCTGCTGTTTTTGTTTGTATTGTTGATGTATTCTGTGCTTCGTATTCCGAAGATTATAGACGGCTGATTATTACGGATTGGTTCCGAAGACGGTGAGTTTGCGTACATGGGACTATCTGTGGGCGGGAAAGTCGGATACGAAGCAGAAGGCAATGCCAGAAGCAACAGATCGCCGTTACGAATGGACTCAGACCCAAACCAATTCAATCGTCGTATTTTTCACAGAAAATTATGGACAATATTATTATTATTGTCTATAGCTTTAAATAGTGAAAAGAATCTGTACTTAGTGTAATTTTGTTCGCTTAGTAATCAGTAGATTGCATAACTATGTTTCAGGTTGCTACCGCGATTCGAGGAGCGATTATTGCCGCTAAGCTGTCGGTGGTGCCAGTTCGTCGTGGTTATTGGGGCAACAAAATCGGCAAACCGCATACCGTACCGTGTAAAGTAAGGCAGCGTTGAACATTTTTATTTGAAATTTTAAGTTTTTGTAAAAGTGTAAGTTTAGTTTTAGTTTGTGTCTCTAATATCTCGTTGGTCTTAGGGGTGCAATATCGCTCCCCAAAGAACTTTACGGTATCTAACTTGGCTATCATTTACCGTATGAATGTTTGTCTTCCATGTGTCAAATATTTTGGCTCCGTCAAATATTTTTGGCCATAACTTTTGAACCCGTCGATGGATTTGGATGGAATTCTTTGTTGGGTAGGAAATCGATAGGGAATGCAGGAACAAAACCTTTGGCTGCCCCATCTCGCCCCCTACCCTTTTGAATTCCAAAATAGTGTCATTTTAGAAGTATTCCTTCCGTAACTTTCGAACAAGTCGATGGATTAATCGAAAGAATGAAGTTATTCTCATATAATGTAATTTGACCAGCTGAGCCGATTGTGGATACCTATTTTGACGTACATAATTGATCATCAATCGCTTCAGATTTATCACACGGATAAAATGTGGTGTTCTTTTTTGGGATTGGGTGGTTGTTGCGACTGATGCCTCGCCAAAAGTATATATTTCTTCCGTAACTTTCGAACAAGTCGATGGATTAACTGAAAGAATAAAGTTAATCTCATATAATGTAATTTGACCAGCTGAGCCGATTGTGGATACCTATTTAGACGTACATAATTGATCATCAATGGCTTCGAATTTACCACACGGATAAAATGTGGTGCTCTTTTTTGGGATTGGGTGGTTCTTGCGACTGATGCCTCGCCAAAAGTATTTCTTCCGTAACTTTCGAACAAGTCGATGGATTAACCGAAAGAATGAAGTTAATCTCATATAATGTAATTTGACCAGCTGAGCCGACTGTGGATACCTATTTAGACGTACATAATTGATCATCAATCGCTTCGAATTTACCACACCGATAAAATGTGGTGCTCTTTTTTTGGATTGGGTGTTTCGTGCGACTGACGCCTTGCCAAAATTTTTTAGCAATTATTCTAAAAGATCTGCTTAAATGCAAATATAGCCATTTATCATAAAATTGAGGAAGTAAATAAATTGTCGTCTGAAGCACTTGTTTTCGTGATCGCGTATCGGTAGGAGTGGATTGAACTTTAGTGCCTCACTGTCAGATATTCTACTCCACACTTTCGAAAACCACAAACTAACTGATCCGCTTGTTTTAGTACTATTATATATAGCTTGTATGGATTACATTGTCAAACGATAGCTGACTGTTTTGGCAAGTTCGACAATTATTATTCATGGCAACAATAACGTAGCTTCATAAATTTTGGCGTTGTGGCAAGCTTTGGCGGTCGCTATTTTTGCGAATGTTACCCGCCTGCGCACGGATGCATGAATTTTATTTCAATTCGTAGAATGATACGGCGTCATAGAAAGTATTAATTTTGGACTGTTTTGGAGAGTTATTCGGAATTTTAGTGTTACGATTGGCCGACTATAACTAGATGCAGTTCTCAGCTAGCAGCTATTATTTCTGGTTGTCGCTTCTATCATTTTGTGGTTATGCACTGGTGAAAAAAGTGTTTGCTTACCAGCACATTAGTTGCAACGGGCTTTGCTTACTTGCAGTTAGAAGTTGGAAGGTATGGGAACACGTGTTTACTTAATTTCTCGGTGTAAAGAATTTCAACGTTTGATGTGGATGAGACAACAGTCACGGCCAGAAATAAATCCTAAATAGTGGGTCAAAATTTTCATTTGTTTCTATTAAATGAAAATCGATCATTTTGATTTCTGCGTAATTAAATAAATCTCAAATTTGTATTGATATATTTTTGTATTTCCGTCAATTTGTATTGCGTTTATTTTTGACCGAAATGTACATTCATTTCCATTATTCAAACAGAAATGAGTTTGACAATAGTTGTTAAAAGTGAAAGTAATAAATCTAAAGCCTCATTTTACATCTTCGATTGCAACGTTTGCTCCTAAACTCGTTTTGACGTTAGTGAAAAAATCTGGAAGTTCCATGTTACGGCATAAGATCTTAAGCTACACCACTTGAATTTTTAGGTGACAGGAAAATGTGGTTCTGTACTAGTCCGACTGATACCGGCGCCCCGAGGTACTGGAATCGTTAGCGCTCCCGTTCCGAAGAAGCTGTTGCAAATGGCAGGCATCGAAGATTGCTACACGAGCGCTACAGGTTCAACTGGAACTCTTGGCAATTTCGGTGAGCGTCACAGTTTGTCATGGTCTGTGCAGCATATCAATAAACATAATATTTGATTTACACAGCACAACGAGAATTAATAACTTGGGTGTATTGCAATAACTGAGCCGACGGCATACTAAGTAGTTTTGGTAATGAAATTTGTAAGAAGCATCTATAAGTCTTTTACCAGATGCTGCGGTTTGACCGTTTGGTTGAAAATAATTTTTGTAGATAATCTCAATATGGAGTACGCGTAAACTCTTACATTAGTTCGTTTTGCAGAGATTGGACCGTCCCTATTCAGGTTATTTTTGCGTTGTTACCGGACTTTCGGAATAGCGGAGTAAAGGAAGCGCCAGCTATTGTGGAACTCCAGCTATATTTGCCAAGTTTGAGCATCCAATCACCATCTCATGGGGTCATTTTATCATGATCGTGTTATGTATCAATGGAATCTTAGCCGCACTGTTCGTCCCATCATAATCGCCTAGAGAAGTTTTATTATGCTCGTGTTGTGTCTAAAAAGAATGGTAGCGCTACTGTGACCTAACGTGAACGTTGTATGCTTACCGTTTCGTAGTACCGTTTTATGATGTCCGTGTTATGTATGTACCACAGAAATCGTAACCGATCTGCTTACCCAGCATGAGTACTCTATCGTTGCCGCCTTGTAGCATCATTTTATATTGACCGTGTTATATGTCAAAAGATTCATAGCCGTATGTATTTTTACTTAGTGTCCCTTTTATCGTTAACCTCCTTTCGGGGTCGCTTTATGATGACTGTGTTATCAAAGTAATTTAGCGTTCTATCGTTATCGCCTGGTAGTGTGTTTTATGATGACGGTGTTATGTATCATTGGAATCACAGCTTTACTCTTACCCTGGATGAGCTTACCTCTATGACCGTCTCGTACAGAAATCTTATGATAACGTTTATCTATTGACCTTTCAGCCAAGGCCACGTACGCAGCCATCGCCCAGACCTATTGTTATCTAACGCCCGATTTGTGGCCCAAGACCGAACTCGACAAAACGCCGTATCAAACATACTCGGACCATATCAAAGATAAACATGGTCGACCCGGCGGTGTTTTTAAAAGCTAACGTAAGCGAGATTTTTTGTTGACACTTATTACTTTAGGAATTGTACACCTTTTTTTGTGAAATGAACCGATTCTGAAGCATTTATGAAATGATTACATACATTTCATTTTTAGACTTAGCTGTATTAAGAAGCCAATATAAAGTGTGTCTAGCGTGGAATTGACGACATTTTGTACAGTGGAAGTATTCTAACAGAACGATTTAAAAATCCGTGCCGTGTTTTCATTTGAATATATCACCAGACCAGCCTATCTGTGAAATATATGCCTCACGGATGTCTCTGGAAAACTTACTTTTATAAGTGTACCGTTGTGTTCATTGATGGAATCACAGTCTCTGTGTTTACGTATCTTTTTCAGCTGTTGATTGTCGAGTTGAGCGAGACGAAGCTCCAGTATATCGTCAAGTTATTGTTGATAAACTGTTTAGTTTTATTTAAATTTCCCTAAAATGGTGTTATGTTTTAAGCTTTCTTTCGCAATAAATTTGTCCCACGCTCGTTCAATGTTTCAAAGAATTCGATATATATAACTAGATGCTTTGCTAAGGTGCCATTGGGCCCTCCTTCATCTTGAACTTCCGTTGTACATAACTCTGCAAGAAAGCAATGCAACTTAATAGTTGGTTCACCGGCAGAGAATCCAAACTGGGTAACAATATAAGTGGCATTGAGATGTCCGAAAGCACACACTATGCAGTTATGATAAAATAAACGCAACTATTTCATTTGGACAATTGATAGACCTGAATAAAAATGCCGGGTTCCCAATTATTCGCTTCTGCTGAAGGGATACGTGGGTGTTGGATGTCATTATTAATGCGCGTAGTAAAACTTAACCCTGCGTACTCATCGACGGTGCTTTTCTGTAATAATGAATCGCAAATCGTTACCAAACAAGCTTGAAATTTCACCTTTTCAATCAACAACAGAAAAGATGACAAAATCGAAACAAATATCAAAATTACACATTGCGTTTGATCAGAATTTTTACGATTTTTTATTTGAAGTGCAAACTGTTATTGACACGTATCAGGTTTTAATTCTCGTTTATCTTTTGCTGGCGAACAATTTCAATTCAACTGACGGTCGTTATGCGGTGTTCATGTTATGATGTCAATGCTATTGTGTAACTTTTGCCCCCTGTAGTCGCTAGCATATAGACAGTTAAGGTTACACCCATACTGTAAATCAATTGCCGAGGGTGTGCTAGACCCTTAGTTATAATGGCATTCTTTCCTTTTACAGTGCCGCACAACGTTTGAAAAATTTACAAAAAACATGGGGTGATTAAGGCAGCTTGTTGTTAACAGTGCGCTTGACACTATGGCTGGCGTACATGGGTCACTCGGGCATTATAGCGTGAACGCCGCATTGATCGCTTGACTGAATTGCATTGTCCGCGAACAAAACCGGCTAATCCCAATGCGGTAAATTTTTGTTCGAAAAAATTTCCGTTGAATTTTCGCGAAACACAAATTGCCAGATTACTATCGCAGAGTAATGTTTGCGAACAGTATTGGCGTTATTATTCCAGTACCAAATAAATGTCGGCTACCGGTCTTTGTAAACCCAAATATGAAAATAGGATTGTTTGTGGGTGTGGATCAGGTTTGCTGTCACCACATTAGTCGATGGCTCACCTTTGTGCAAAATCGGCTGTCGCTAGCTGGTTGTGTTTGGAGTTTATGTAAAATTTAATATTCATTTTTTGATTTAAATTTTTCTAGGAACTGACGGTCTTATAAGACTCAACGGTGATTACACACTCGTATGAAGCTGTTCCGCTATGGCGCACTAGACTGGCCATTTTCTGATAGAAGGTTGACAAATTTTTCTGCTCGAATCAGTAAAATCACTAGGTTTTATTCGTAGCTTGAGAATTTGTGCTTGCGTGCAATTTGATGTTCGTTTGTAATCCGTAGATTACTGGATTATTGACGTACCATTTCTTCCCCCAGCATGGTACGTGTGTGAGAGCTTTATTCCTGGATCTGCGTTGATTTGCCATGCGAAGAGGAGATCGCCTCGCATTGGGGCAAGGCATGATGTTGAGTTGAAAAAATATTAATATTCGTAAGCATTGAAGAACCCGGATTCGTGAAGCTTCTTTTTGAACATTGACAACGAAGTTGCATTTACGTTCCAAGCTCGAACTACACGGTGAGGTAAAAGTGTCTACGACAGTCTAGGCGAGGAGTGTCGATTGGTTCCAGCTTAAAGTTGTGCCCTCGAGTGCTGGGGAAGCCAGGAGCGAAATACTTCGAGATACTACAATAATTAATTATTGTAAATATATACAGTCTCAGAAATTTAATGGGTTTTTACTATAACATCTAGAAATATTCAAATTGATTATTTCTTTCGTTTTACACCAACAAATTTGACATTGGGTGCATTTTCAAATTGGCTTCTACGCAGGGCGTAGGAGATGACGCTGCTACATAAAGCATAGGAGATTGTGACAGCATACCTATAAACTTTACAAGCGGGAGATGATGACTTGCTGAATTCTCGTATGCGCTTTACACATCTTCATTTTCCGTAAATTTAGTTAATTTTACGATACTAATTGACCTCACTTGAATAAATCTATCATAAATTTGGTGACAAAAATTTAGGTACTAGCTGTGACAGAGATCTAACCAGAAATGTTCAATTACAAAATTTATTTAGTTATAATTAAAGGAAATGTAAGTAACATATTTTTTGCACAATCTTTTACAAATAAATATGATCAAAGTTTACGAAATTAAACTAATTTGTTTAAAATTGTCATTTCGAATTATTAGCTGGAATTTTTCATATTAGAAACAAATACGTAGGTTTTAGATAATTTTTTTTTACGAAATATGCATCGAAATCTGCCTATTTTCGTAAATGTTTTACGAAAAGTGTAAAATAAACAGTTCATAGATGATCTAACATTGCAAAAAGTCAGATGAAGCCTGTCATATTTAAAACATTTAAACGTGAAATACACAACATCTTCACATAATTTCGTAAATTATTTATAATACATATCGTGAATTTGTTCGAACGATAACATTTTAAAAATTAGTCGGCGCGCGACTATAAATTAAAGATCTAAAAGCGTATATATGCTTTTTTAGTTAAAGTTTCAAAGTATTTCCTTCATGCTTTCGCCTCTACGGTAAATGGGTTGCACTGTATTTATTTGCCGGCTATCGGTTTTATCAAATGTGAATCAGGCAACGCACAGCGTGAAACAGGCAGATGTATATACAACTTTTCTCATAACTTGGAAAATGCAGTCTTGACGCTTTTGCTTCTCGTCTGATACGTTTTATATCGTTTATCCAATATGAGAGAACACTTTAAAATCATATTTAACCTCTGAAAAGTTAGTCAAGCTTAGCTAACGTCGACTAAACCAAACTGCGGAAGACGGCTTATCAGTCGATTATTTTATGAATTATATCAGCGGTATATTCCAACTCGGTGCTATCCGCGCGAGGTCACAACCGCCGATCCCAAGAACGCCGATTTTTGCTTCCAGGAATTCCATTGGATGTTTACGTTATAATTTTCGACATTGTCCGTTTTACGTTATCCACCCAAACATGAAATAATATTGAATATATAATGATGTTATCATTATAATATGGAATAATTTTATTTTATTTTTAAAAAAACGTACATATAAATTTTTCATAGCAAAATTGCGACAATCGACCGCTGAAACAATTGTCGCTTTGCACATAAATCACGTTTATTTTCACAAAAACCTGTTCTGTAAACCCGCCTTATTCGCTGTTTAAGTTCAAATTTAACACGTGGTACAGTTTGAGAGGTTAAATATGATTTTAAAGTGTTTGCATATTGGATAAAATGATATAAAACGTATCAGACAAGAAAAGCAAAAACGTCAGACTCATTTTTCATTATGAGAAAGTTGTATATACATCTGCCTGTTTCACATCTCGTTGCCTGATTTCACATTGTGAAGTGAAACCGATAGCCGGCAAATTGAATACCAGTCGAGTTCCGTTCTACAGTGCAAGCAAAAAAATAAAAGGAAAATACTTTGCAAACTTTAACTTAAAAAGCATATACATTTTTTTAGATCTTTAATTTTATCAGTCGCGCGCCACAATTAATTTTTAAATATTTTATTATTAAAACTTAAATATCACGATATGTATTATAAATAATTTACGAAATTATGAAAAAATGTTGTGTTATTTCACGTTTAAATGTTTTAAATATGACAGGCTTAATATGACTTTTTGCAATTGCTACATTGGTCTAATGAACTGTTTATTTTACACTTTTCGGCAAAGTAGTTTTCAAAAAATCCGGCGGGCATTTCAAATCAGCGTGCTTTTCGTAAAAAAAAATTATCTAAAACCTACGTATTTGTTTCTAATATGAAAAATTCCAGCTAATAATTCGAAAATCAACAAGTTTAAACTTAAAATTAGTTTAATTTCGTAAACTTTATGATCATATTTTATTTGAAAAAGATTGTGCAAAATATGTGTTACTTACATTTCCTTTAATTATAACTAAATAAATTTTGTAATTGAACATTTCTGGTTAGATCTCTGTCACAGCTAGTACCTAAATTTTTGTCACCAAATTTATGACAGATTTATTCAAGTGAGGTCAGTTTCGTAAAATTGACTAAATTTACGGAAAATGAAGATGTGTGAAATATCATAATACGAATTCGGCGAGTCATCATCTCCCGTTTGTGTGAAGTTTCTTGGTATGCTGTCACAATCTACCTCTCTATGCTTGATGTGACAGCGTCATCTCCAAAACATCCTGCGTAGAAGCCAATTTGAAAATGCACCCAATGTCAAATTTGTTGGTGTAAAAAGAAAGAAATAATCGATTTGCAAAATGTCTAGATGTTATAAAAAAAACTCATTAAATTTCTCAAGACTGTATATATTTACAAATTTGTATATTCACACTATCTCGAAGTATTTCACTCCCCTCGGCGGCCCCAGCACTCGAGGGCACAACTTTAAGCTGGAACCAATCGACAGTCTCGCCTAGACTGTCGTAGACACTTTTTTACCTCACCGTGTAGTTCCGAGCTTGGAACGTAAATGCAATTTCGTTGTCACTGTTGCGAAAAGAAGCTTCACAAATCCGGGTTCCTCAATGTTTACAAATATTAATATTTTTTCAACTCAACATCATGCCTTGCCAAGATGAGAGGCGTTTTCCTATTCGCAGTGGCAAATCGAGACGCAGAATACCCAGGAATAAAGCTCTCACACACGTACCATGCTGGGGGAAGAAATGGTACGTCAATAATCCAGTAATCTACGGATTACAAACGAACATCAAATTGCACGCAAGCACAAATTCTCAAGCTACGAATAAAACCTAGTGATTTTACTGATTCGAGCAGAAAAATTTGTCAACCTTCTATCAGAAAATGGCCAGTCTATGGCCACAGAGGAACAGCTTGCAATATAAGTGTGTAATTACCGTTGAGTATTATAGACCATAAGTCCTAGAAAAATTTAAATCAAAAAATGAATATCAAATTTTACATGAACTCCAGAACTCAAGCAGCTAGCGACAGCCGATTTTGCACAAAGGTCGACCATCGAGCTAATGTGACAGTAAACCTAATCCACACCCACGAACAATCCTATTTTGATATTTCGGTTAAAAACCAGTCACCGACGTATATTTTGGTAAACTGTAAAATAACACAAATCTGTTCACAAACATCTCTGCGATAGTAATCTGGCAATTTGTGTTCGCGAAAATTCAACGGAAATTTTTTGCGAACGAAAATTTACCGCATTGGGATTAGCCGGTTTTGTTCGCGGACAGTGCGAACTAAATCAAGCGATCAATGCGGCGTTCACGCTATAATGCCCCCAAGTAACCCATGTACACCACATAGTGTCAAGCACACTGTTAACAACAAGCTGCCTTAGTCACCCCATGTTTTTAATAAATTTTTCAAACGTTGTGCGGCACTGTAAGGAAAGGATGCAGTAGCTAGGGGTGTCCGCACACCCTCGGCAATTGATTTACAGTATGGGTGTAACCCTGACTGTCTATATGCTAGGGACTACAGGGGGCAAAAGTTACACAAATAGCGTGGACATCATAACATGAACACCGCATAACGACCGTCAGTCGAATTAAATCTGTTCGCCAGCAAAGATAAACGCGAATTAAAACCTGATAGGTGTCAAATAACAGTTTGCACTTCAAATAAAAAATCGTCAAAATTCTGATCAAACGCAATGTGTAATTTTGATATTTGTTTCAGATTTTGTCATCTTTCTGTTATTGATAAAAAGGTGAAATTTCAAGCTTGTTTCGTAACGATTTGCGATTCATTATTACAAAAAAGCATAGTCGATGAGCGCAGGTTAAGTTTACTCGCACATAATAATGACATCCAACACCCACGTATCCCTTCAGCAGAAGCGAATAATTGGGAACCCGGCATTTTTATTCAGGTCTATCAATTGTCCAAATGAAATAGTTGCGTTTATTTTATCATAACTGCATAGTGTGTGCTTTCGGACATCTCAATGCCACTTATATTGTTACCCAGTTTGGATTATCTGCCGGTGAACCAACTATAAGTTGCATTGCTTTCTTGCAAGTTATATACAACAGAAGTTAAGATGAAGGAGGGCCCAATGGCACTAGCGAAGCATCTAGTTATATATATCAAACTCTTGAAACATTGAACAACCGTAACGAATTTATTCCGAAAGAAAGCTTAAAACATAACACCATTTTAGGGAAATTTAAATAAAACTAAACAGTTTATCAACAATAACTTGACGATATACTGGAGCTTCGTCTCGCTCAACTCGACAATCAACAGCTGAAAAAGATACGTAAACACAGAGACTGTGATTCCATCAATGAACACAACGGTACACTTATAAAAGTAAGTTTTCCAGAGACATCCGTGAGGCATATATTTCACAGATAGGCTGGTCTGGTGATATATTAGAAATGTATTGAAAACACGGCACGGATTTTTAAATAGATACTGTTGGAACACATCTCGCTGTACAAAATGTCGTCAATTCCACGCTAGACACACTTTATATTGGCTTCTTAATACAGCTAAGTCTAAAAATGAAATGTATGTAATCATTTCATAAATGCTTTTAGAATCGGTTCATTTCACGAAAAAAGGGTGTACAATTCCTAAATTGATCACTGCCAACAAAAAATCTCGCTTACGTTAGCTTTTAAAGACACCACCAGGTAGACCATGTTTATCTTTGATATGGTCCGAGTATGTTTGATACGGCGTTTTGTCGAGTTCGGTCTTGGGCCACAAATCGGGCGTTAGATAACAATAGGTCTGGGCGATGGCTGCGTACGTGGCCTTGGCTGAAAGGTCAATAGATAAACGTTCTGAGTAAGATTTCTGTACAAGACAGTTTTAGAGGTAAGCTCATCCAGGGTAAGAGTAAAGCTGTGATTCCAATGATACATAACACCGTCATCATATAAAACACACTACCAGGCGGTAGCGAATTAAAACGCTAAATTACTTTGATAACACAGTCATCATAAAGCGACCCCGAAAGGAGGTTAACGATAAAAGGGACACTAAGTAAAAATACATACGGCGGCGATACG
>JASANE010019539.1:0-22348 GCA_030248225.1 Trileptium ribeirensis
TCCCGATTAGTATGATTTATGCTACAGCCACCTATATAAGCAAATCACTAAGGACGTTCAAGCAGTCCCAGATAGTATAGTGGTTAGTATCCCCGCCTGTCACGCGGGAGACCGGGGTTCAGTTCCCCGTCTGGGAGGCATTGGTTTTGTCAGCTCTAAATATTGCTTTTAATTCCACCATCTTCCATTTTCTACAGTCCTCGAAATTAGTATGATGTTTTCACGCGTTTTGGTCCCACTCACCAGGCCTGACATTGTTTTCGCTTCGCTACTCTGTCTATAAGTGATTGGAGTATAAACACACTTGTTTTCAGTCTTCTATTGTCATTTTTTCTAGCGTTTGACCACTACAGTCCTTTCAAAGAACGAAAGTGGCACACGGTAAGAATCTCAGAAATGTATTACAGTGGAATGCAATGAAACCGAAATACAGTTTGAGAAATAAAGCGATCCAATGAAGGAAAACCTAAATATGAAAATTGCCATGTTTGAATTGAATCGTTTACAACTAGATGCTTCGCTTGGACCGTTGGGTCTACAACATAAATTCCGCTTTATATAATCAGTTAGAAAGCAGTGTAGTGCACAGATGTCCGAATTAATTAGCATCCAACCGGGATCAAGTACGTAGCATAGATATACCGACAACCACGCACTATACAACTATGGCAAAATCGAAGCAAACAATCCATTTGGACAATGGTAACGGAACTCTGAATACAAATAAAGGGTTATTGTTCATTGTACTCTTGTGCTGAGGCCATACACGGATAATGGATGTCATTATTAGCGTGCTGGACTGGACAAGAACAATAAAAACATAGGCAATTGGAATGGGTATTAAGCGGTTATTGATGACAAGGGCAGGTTTTTCTAAGTATTCAGATTGATTGATCCAGTTTAAAGGTTGAACCAATATTTCTCGGTTGACCGTGATACAGCAATCAAACCGTAAAGATATGTGCAACCTTTAAAATTCACATGCGTAGAAAAAATAGTGGTCAAATATATTTATCTGCTATGAAAGTACATATGACAAGAAAGAAATTTCAGAGATTTTAGTCAAAAATTTTATCTTTTAACACGTACAGCCTTTGCAATAAGTAATGAGGAGTTGTAATTACAGATAGACGAATGCCATGTGAAAATTTCTAAAATACTTAAATCTGAGTCAAATGGAGCCATGAACCGTGCTACAAATGAAAAAACCAAAGATTGTGATGATTTTAACCCAAAATATGAGTTCTGAGTCTGTTTCCCTAAAACAAAAATGTTAATATGCGATAATTTTTTAATCATGTCCTCTGCAAATATTTCAGGTAAATTCACCAATTCAACAATTGTTCAGTTATAAATGATCAAATCTGAATTTGAGTTAACTTATGCCTAAAACCACGATTATTCAGCAATGGTTCTTCAACAATTTCAGTAACAGAAGAAACACGCATGCATAAACATACCAGTCACTAAACAGATCAAATAGAAAAATAATTAGCCAAATCAGCTTATGGGTTTCTGAATACAGTTGTGGAAATAAAGTTTTTTTGGCATGCAAGCAAAAACTAGCTTTATAATTAATTTAGATAAAATGTGATCTTAATTTGTACATTTTACTAAGTATATTTCTACTGAGGCAGAGCTAATGTACGATGCATCGATGACTCGATTGGCAGTAACGTCATAGGCGTTTGCGCAAAGTTGGTTCCGATGGTAGCTTCCGTTGTTGGGTGTACTTTTAATTAACATTTTTTTATTTAAAGTTTGTTAGGACCAACGGTCTATAAGACCCAACGGTAATAACTACATATTAGCTACACATACTATATATGCACAATGTATCGAAATCGAAGTTGAGTATATCAAAAATCAATAAACTATCGTCGGACGAACTTGAAGAGCTTTATTGGACAAAATTTTACCCCAGTTTTTTTTCGCTTGTATTTGGGGACTACTTCTATGGCTGTTGCGATTCGTTTTCAAATTACTCATAGCTTCTGGTCAGCGAAATTGTTGCTTCATGCCTAAACCTATAAAGTCCACGGTTTATATTAATTGCAAAGACGTGCACATTAGCATTTGCGAAAAAAATTGAGGCTTGTTTTTCACAACTGTCTCACAGAATGGTGGTGCTTAAGACATTTTTCCGTTCGTATTTGAGGACTATTTCTGTGGCTGTTGGAGTTTGTTTTGAAATTACTCATAGCTTCTCGTCAGCGAAATTGTTGCTTCATGCCTAAACCTATAAAGTTCACGGTTTGGATTTGTTGCAAAAACGTGGTCGTTAGCATTTGCGAAAAAATTGAGGCTTGTTTTTCACAACTGTCCCACAGAATGGTGGTGCATAAGATATTTTTCCGTTCATATTTGAGGACGATTTCTGTGGCTGTTGCAGTTTGTTTTGAAATTACTCATAGCTTCTCGTCAGCGAAATTGTTGCTTCATGCCTAAACCTATAAAGTCCACGGTTTATATTAATTGCAAAGACGTGCACATTAGCATTTGCGAAAAAAAATTGAGGCGTGTTTTTCACAACTGTCTCACAGAATGGTGGTACATCAGATATTTTTCCGTTCATTTGAGGACGATTTCTGTGGCTGTTGCAGTTTGTTTTGAAATTACTCATAGCTTCTCGTCAGCGAAATTGTTGCTTCATGCCTAAACCTATAAAGTTCACGGTTTAGATTTGTTGCAAAAACGTGGTCGTTAGAATTTGCGAAAAATATTGAAGGTTGTTTTTCAAAACCATTCCTCAGAAGATAAGATATTTGATTTTAGTCATTCTAGTAATATACGTGTGTTTCTATGATATATAATCTATTATGATGTCTTAGTACACATAGCTGAAATACATTATTCTCAAGAACACATAGCTAACTTTTAAGTGCTGGTTAATTTATAAATTGTATGCAGCGGAAATATATTGTTTAGTATATTGTGAGCTGTTCAGGAGTTGACATTGTCTTCTTAATATTGTGACAAAATTAGAGGAAAATTTTGGTCAGACGCACGACCTAGTCCCGCCCGGTATGTTAATTACAAACGGGTCCAGCACTGCCACATCGAATTCTTGAAAACAACGGGCTGGGCCATTCTCGACTTTAAAAAGTTTGGCCGATCCGAAAAATTCCGACATGTTTTTACCTTTCCAGCGCATTATCAGCCTAAGTTATATTACAATGTTCAATATTATAAGTTTTTATAAACCTAACTGCATGTGTCTGGTAGCCGTTCTAAATTAGCACAGAGTCCATGATATCTAAGCTCAAACTGAAGGTTCCGCCGCGATCAGTTCGGCTAAAATGAAATTACAAAGTTTGCTTGTATCGAGCATTTACAAAACCTTTACAAAATATCCATGGGGAATGGGGAGCGCAACTGTTTCTGCAACTTTGAAACAATATTTCATCAACAGATTGCTTTATGCAAAACCTGCGTACTTGCATATCGCTGTTCAGATGCCTGTTTAGACCAAAATTGACGACATAGGTGTGTCTTGTACCGTATTTTCGTCATTATACCTGGCGTGATCGATCTCGTTGACTAAAATAAATGCTTTTAGGAGTGAGTGAAACTCTATGCTGCTGTCGTTTCGTAATAGCAGTTCCTGGATTGTTTCAATACTCATACACTGTCTAAGGCGATATCTCCTCCAAAACTTTGTCTATACCATTTAAAAGCAATCATTTAGTTGAATATAGTCTAAAATGCAGTTATCCGCCTTTCTGCGCAAATTTAAAACTTCGATATACTGTGCATTCCATCAAATAGCATATATATGCAATTGAGTTTAATCCAAATCAGATCAACTTCGGGATTGCCAAATATTGACTAACAGTGAAATCTACACTTGCCACCGAAAACCACGATCATCTAATCATAGTTACCGCTTGCAAACGATTTGTGAAATTTACTGGTATATAGTTTAATAGACATTCTCTATTTTTATTCAACGTTTGTACTCCTCTGTCGTTGATTACATCGGTATGGAAATCCTCGATTGCCAGAGCCATGTAAATTTGCTGGTGGTGTCAATAAATGCAGTGATCACTGGGTTTGCACTAAGTCAACGGTTGTTTCTTCGATTGTTGATTACGTATCAACCTGTGAAATGAGAACAATGCGAGCGAATTATGAACGAAAAGTGTTTGATCAAATTATGGCTTCGCTTGCACATATAAGAAAAGTAACGTTAGGAGCACATTTATTATCAATAAGATCAGGACTATGCAAAACAGTCATCGTCTGTGAATTGATTGTGAGTGAAGTGTGAACATCAATTTAAATTAATTACAGTGCCATCGACGATGCCAACGAACAGCCGAAAAACCTGAATGACGACTGACATTCCCTTTACAGGAATAAGAGTGCCAACGACTATGCCGACGAATAGCCGAGAAATTTGGATGGTGATTGACGTTCCCTTTAAATGAATTAGAGTGCCAACGGCGATACCGACGAATAGCTGAGAAATTTGAATGGTGATTGACGTTCCCTTTACAGCCATTAAAGTTCCAACGGCATACCGTCGAATATCCGAGTAACGTGAAAGGTGATTCCTTTAAATGAATTAGAGAGCCAAAGGCGATGCCGACGAATAGCTGAGAAATTTGAATGGTGATTGACGTTCCCTTTACATCCACTAAAGAGTCAACAGCATACCGTCGAATATCCGAGTAACCTGAAAGGTGATTGACGTTCCCTTTAAATGAATTAGAGTGGCCAAGGCGATGCCGACGAATAGCTGAGAAATTTGAATGGTGATTGACGTTCACTTTACATCCACTAAAGAGTCAACAGCATAGCGACGAATATCCGAGCAACCTGAAAAGTGATTGACGTTCCCTTTAAATTAATTAGAGTGCCAAAAGCGATGCCGACGAATAGCTGAGAAATTTGAATGGTGATTGACGTTCCCTTTACATCCATTAAAGAGCCAACGGCATAGCCACGAATATCCGAGTAACCTGAAAAGTGATTGACGTTCCCTTTAAATGAATTAGAGTGCCAACGGCGATGTCGACGAATAGCTGAGAAATTTGAATGGTGATTGACGTTCCCTTTACAGCCATTAAAGTGCCAACGGCATACCGACGAATATCCGAGAAACCTGAAAGGTGATTGACGTTCCCTTTAAATGAATTATGCGGGATTGACGTTATTATGTCCCCAACAGTTGGAACTTTTGTCCCCCTGTAGTGTAGACTATACCGTAAAGACGGTGACAGTGACACCCACACCATATAACAAAATATGAGGGTGTCGGGCACACCCCTAGATACCTCATTTTGGCAATGTAGTATTTCGGTGTTTTATGCTTGCCAATGCGGTGATTCTAGGGTATCCTGTAGGCCCTATGTAAAATGACTCCATGGGTGGCGGAAACCCTCAGCAAAACGAAAAAGCAACGACGGTTCATTGACACCGTCTGAAATAAGCCAAACTATTAGCTAGCTTTGTTTGAAATTTATTTGAAACTTTATTTAAAAACACAGGGGTGTCTAAGACACCCTGTAGTCAAGGGTGTGCCTGCCACTTTGTGGAGTACGTAAGTTCCAAGTGGTGGGACATTATATCGTGAATCCTGCATTAGAGTGCCAAAGGCGATGCCGACGAATAGCTGAGAAATTTGAATGGTGATTGACGTTCCCTTTATAGCCATTAAAGTGCCAACGGCATACCGACGAATATCCGAGTAACCTTAAAAGTGATTGACATTCCCTTTAAATGAATTAGAGTGCCAAAGGCGATGCCGACGAATAGCTGAGAAATCTGAATGGTGATTCACGGATCTGTATACTTGAAAATGATTTAGCAGATTTAGTATGAACGTAAGGTTACGAAATTTAAAAGATTATTTTGTAATAAATTAGTAGCTGTTTCCAGCTTTTTCATATTAACTACATCCAGTGCTGGAACTGTTGACCCATAGAGCGTAACCCTTTCTCGTACGGATTAATCCGCATTTCGTCCAATTTTGAAGAAACTTTAACTGTAGCGACGCATTGAAACTGGTACGTTTCGTTACAAGGATCGTACGATAGCCACTGCGCTATATAAGTGCTGTTGCTTGGTTCCTTAAAGAATCGCATAACATAAGCGAATACCAACGCACACGACAAACACAGTTAGTGCAACGTTTCAAACTCTACGCTGTATCAAATTGAGACACTTTGCGAGAAAGGGTTGATTTTTGTATGGTTATGATACTTGTCTGTGTAACTTTTGAATACGTGTAGCAACAGACTTAAATTTAGCTACACATTTACATCTTAGGATGACATTTACGCTTCAAATAATTTTGCTATTTTTTCTTCACACTTTGGTGAGGCCTAAATGGTGTAGAAGCACATTCTATCCCCAGGTAACTTTGTGGACTTAAATTCAGCTACACATTTACAACTTTGCTAGCTGTGCTTTTGTCACGAGGCGTTCAGATGAGCCCTATAACTTAAGCCAGAGACAATTTAGTCCGCGAACATAACGCTTTGCTATACGTATCTAAATAATGCCCCAAAAGCGGTATACTGCTTAAAACGTTAATTGTATATATTAAAACAATATATATAACTTAGAATTTGTGTGAAAATACTATAGGAGAACTAAGCGTAATACTAAATAAAATTTCTCAATAGACAGATCAGCCAGACGCTCCGTTTGTCACCCAGAGCCTAGCTAAGCTCCCTGTTTGTCACATTAAGACTAGCTAAGCTATAAAAATGTACCATAGTAGTCCAGCTAAGCTATAGTTCACCCAAAGTAGTTGAGTTGGACGTGTGACATAATTTGGCCCTGGCGCACGCATCTTATCGTAAATGATGCATAAGTCTATGTCTTCAGTGAAATTCCCGAATTTGTTTAAATGAAATATATATTCTTACAAAAATACTCCAATTTAGCACATGATTCTAGCTTTGTTGGCTTTGCAGCACTATAGCAATTTGCATTTTGGCTGTTTTTTGACCCAAAGTTATCTTCGACAATGACATATGTTATTTGCATGGTAACAATTTCAATGCACGTAAATATCAAAAAACATTTCTCTGCATATGATGTGATGATGAATGATAAGAGTAAATTGAGTACAGTAATGTGAAAATTATATGAGCGTTGGCAGTGATAAATTCAAAAAATAGCAGCAACTTTCAACATATTAATTACTTTAGATTTGTTATGCGTACCTACAGCAGGAATAAATGATGAAAATATAGCTTTAGTTATTGACTAGGACCTATTATTGATTCCAGTTAAGGAATGTTTAACAAATGAATGCGCAATTCCGGACGCCGTTTCGGTTTCTGATTACGACCTTGAGACGGGTTCAGCATGTCAAAAGTATTAGAGTGGCTTATGCAAAAGTATACTTAACATGCGCTCCCAACCATACTTTTTTGACACCATGTACAAAACGTTGTTATTGAACACAACTCGGATTTAAATAGCCTTATCCGATTTCGACATTTTTCTGTTCCATAAGGGCATTAGCGCATGCATTTCGGCCCATCTACTTTAAAACCCATGTGTTCGCGAACGTTTTCAAATTATAATGTGTGAAATATAAAAAGGACTAATTTCTGTTAATGCAAAATCTTAATGCAACTTAATGCAAAAATTAAATTTGTGTTCAGTGAACAACTGACTGGCAATTGCTTTTGACAAAAGAGGATGGTAAGGGGCGCATCTTATGTTTACTCATGCATTACTTTTCGGAACCCTGGCTAAAACTCGATCTGAAGAGTTAAGCATATAATTATATTTTCTTGCATCCAAACCATTATAGTTTTGTGGGTATAGTTCCTACGATGCCACCAGAAAAGAGCTAAAAATTTTAAATAAATTTTTCACAAAACTGAAATACCGGGTCTGATTGAAATAAAATGACCGTGGGCAATGTGTTCAGGTATTTTATGATATTACGTATTGGACCTACATTTACAAGCTGCAATGTCTCGGGTGCAGATAGCGGGTGTTTCCGGAGGAGAACGGGGGAGCATTCGACCTCCCCACAAGGGTGAAGGGAAATTTCAAAATTGAAAACCATTGGGAACCTAAAATAATCAAAAATACTTGCATCACTAAAAACAAATCTAGCAATTCAGAGTGTCTCCACGTTCCAAATACAATCGTGGGAAGTGTTTATGTAATATAAAGACTTGAGTTTTGTTTTTTATGAATATTGTTTGTGATGCAAATTGTAAACCAACAGAAGAGCCTTTTCCAAATAACTCATGTCTCTGACAAACTTGGCTGTGGCCGCAGCAGAAAGCTATTTCTACGTTGTACATATGACATGAAGAGAAATTTCTGGTATTGATCGAATGTGTAAATGGAAGGAACTAGAACAGAAATCACAAGAATCCGGACGTAAAACTACAACGTTTTAAAAAGTTCATAAAGAGAATTATGCAATTTTTTAACCAAAGGCACTTAGCTGAGTGTTGAAGCGCATTCAAAGATCAGATCTTAGATTAAGGCTTGGGCTTAAAAGATTCTAGAGAGGTGAAACAGTAACATTCTGTAGAATCCCCAAACCCAATAGGTACACATATTCACGTTTTAATATCACATTTTTTTCAGTTTTTCGTTTCACAAAAGTCTTGTTGCACATTTCGAAGCTTACCTGTTTCCCATACGCTAAATATCAATGAAACCAGCTTTCTCTAGCTATACTGAAATGTGTACAGATCAGACAATGCAGTGAATGCAGTGTAACTACTGAACCTGATAAGCGCTAGTCAGGCATAGCATCCTTACGGTTAAAAAGTAGTTAAAGTGTCGGATACAAGCATTTCCTTATTTATAGCATATGTGTCCCAGATAGTATAGTGGTTAGTATCCCCGCCTGTGACGCGGGACCAGGGGTTCAATTCCTCGTCTGGTAGGTGGCTTTTTTTCTGGCTCGTTAAAATTGTATTTTTGGAACCCAAATAAATGCATTTAATGATTGCTAAATTTCTACAGTTTTATGCGGGGTTCACTTTATAATGTCCCTGCTGTTTGGAACTTTTGACCCCTTGTAGTCGCGACCCTACCGTATACACAGTCAGCGTGACACCCATATTGTAAATGAATTGCCGAGGTTGTACGACACAGCCCTAGCTACTACATTCTTTCTTGACATTGTCGTACACACCCTTAGCTACCAATTTGGCTGGACTTAACTATAACGGACACCGTCTGTAGCTAATGCGGTTTATTTGTCAACTGTCCTGTGTAGTTTTTTCTAAATTCTCGATATTTGTATCAACCCCATATGAACACTGCTCAAATAATTCCGAACACTGAAAATAAAACTGCCAGAAGACATGGTGTGCCTGACACTGTCGATAAATGGTAATACGCGTAACTAGCTACCATTGAAAAAATTTATTAAAAACATGGGGTGTCTAAGACACCCGGTTGTCAACAGTGTGTCTGACACTGTGTGGTGTACATAGGTTCCAAACGTTGGGGACATTATAACGTGAACGCCGCATTAGACGAGTACAACTTTAGCAAGATACTAAATTTATTTAAAACAAGACTGCTTAAATGTATAATTGTCGAAACTTTTATATATATTCTGATGTCTTTGTTTTTAACCCTTCAGGTAATTACTTTCCAGAGGCTGAGACACACACGATTGGCCTAATGAATCAAGCAATTCATCTTATGCAACAGTAAACTTAAGTTGAGCCTTTTACCAACCTCTTTCGACACGATGCACCAAATGCTGTTGGAAAACCAAGTGGTCATTACAATAGCCTCTTTCAGATGCAAAAATCTCTTCCTCTAATGCAAAGCAAATAATAATAATAAAACGAAATAATTTACGCTCGAGAAACGCACTGCACCTGTTTCATGTTTTGACTAGATTACGTTTCACAACTCACAACCCAGCAGAGAACAGTCAGAATTTCGGCTCGTGGCCCAGCCAAGCGGGCCAACACACGATTACAAACGGGCCAATCTCTATTTCCAACGGGCCTGACAGGTTAGGAAAATTCGGCCAGTTCTCACGTCTTGTCAAATGATTAGTACATAGCACGATAACCTTGGCTTGGCTTTAAGAAATGTTTGTCTCGCTCTATATTTATATATCATTGTATCGTCTATACCTTTGATGTACATCGAGCGGGCCGACAACCCATTTTTATTGGCCCGGACCCGTCTGAGCCGAAATCTTGTAGCATCGGCTCGGGCCATGCAGGACCGACCTCAATCTACAACAATTTTGAGAACATCTGGTTTATGAACACTATATTTGGTGATAACTGGAAATTTGAAATTTTGACATGTAATGTATCATGGAATCGTGCGTAACAGTACAACCACTGTTCATTACAATAGTCGTTGCATGATCTTCCGTGCATTCAGATATTTGTATATGTGCACATATGCTATAAGCCTTTAATACCCACAAATTGTGTTGATACAAATAATATTTCACTTGCAACCTGACTTAATGCGCGAGCAAATTTAAACTGACCCCATCAGCCATTGTATTTTGTAATAACGTATATAAAATCACAAACCGTTTTTACCGAAAAAATACTAGATTTCCTTCTTTTTCGTTAACCAAAAAATAAACAAACCAAATCCTAGCGCCGAAAAGTCGAACAAAATTCTTAGCAATTTTCAATTTTCAGGAATCCTACTGTAGCCTACGTGGTTTTAGGGGTGTTTAGAACAACTGTAGATTACACATGAACTAACACCAGGTTACTACATGATGCACCAGTGCGAGCACCAAGGGTTATTTTATCTTATCAGCTTATTCCAATGGCCTTAATGTGACACCACTTATAACGCAGATGTTTTGTTTCACACACTACAACAAATTTTAACTTTTACACACTTTAAACATAAACGTACTCACCTTAACTGCGCAAGTGTTCCAATTTACGTATAAACTTTTCCAAGTTTTATTCTGGTTTCACGCCCGTCAAATTCCATCTTAAGCCTGAGTGAATTTTATTCGTTAGACAACAGGTTTTTATTATTTTCCCCGAATTCCTAAATTTAAATAAATTTTAAGATTTTATTCGAAAATCCAGCAGATACACATATCTGCTAATGTAGGCCTAATGCTTGAGGCACCAACCCTTACACTCAAATCCGATATATTTCAAAACTACTGCCTAGACTCACATAAAACTTATTTAATTATGTTACTCCCTGAAAATTCCCTCAATATTGGCTAAGCTCTATAATTTCTCCTGCACCCTATACAAAAGTTCCAACACACAAGCGAAATACATTAAGATATACAAGCGTAAACACATGACAGAAAGTACTGCATACATACGCTACGTTCCGATGTACCATAATTCATAAACATATTCATATGTAATTACACATTTACAGATATATACATATACAATACATATTACTTTTGTATGCAAAATTTCATAACAAGGCAATACATCGCTACACTACTCTCCAACGCCTGTTAACTTTGCGTTTGAATTTTGCAGTGTTCGAGAACAAATAAACGCATTAAACTAATAGATTCTGTATTTGCACCGAAATCAAGTAAAAAACATGTTGCGTAACAATTTTTAGGCCAAACAGCAAACAGCATGGTCAGTGGAGTCACTTTAAGTTTACTTTCGCATAACAAAAGCACTTAAAATATATAAATCAACAAATAAGCAGTACGGCCAAAGTAACATTGGCCAGTGTAACTGAAATGCAGACCCTGCCGTTTGGCCTTATATGAGCCACACATTAAGCCTGAGCCTTAGCTTAAGCCCCCCTCTCCGAACCCTTTGCTCTAAGTTGTTGTTTTAACACTTTAACGTAATGTCCATACATCCCGAAGCAGAGCGAACCGGTACGCTGGCGTGCACCTACATTCATGAGAGTACCTTCCCACGTGCGAATCGAAGGCCGGCGGAAAATTTTAGCAAAAAATTTTGAAAAAGTGTGACAATTGGCAAAAATGGGGTACAATCAGCAAAAGTGGGTCCTCGACGGGGGAATTGTCAAACATTTTCAGGAACCCCCCTGGAGGACCTCCCTCCGAAGGCCTCTATCCTCTCAGACGACCCACCGCCGATATTTCCCTTACCCCGAGACCTCAGAGCGACAGCATGTATAGCATACCTCAATGTGATGTGGGGTAGCAAAAAATTTTGAAAAAGTGTGAAAATTGGCAAAAATGGGGTACAATCGGCAAAAATAGGTCCTCGACGGGGGAATTGTTAAACTTTTTCAGCAAACCCCCTGAAGGACCACCCTCCGAAGGCCTCTATGCTCTTAGCCGACCCACCGCCGATATTTGCCTTACCCCGAGACTTCAGAGCGCCAGCATGTATAGCATACCTCGATGTGATGTGGGGTAGCAAAAAATTTTGAAGAAGTGTGAAAATTGACAAAAATGGGGTACAATAGGCAAAAATGGGTCCTCGACGGGGGAATTGTCAAATTTTTTCAGGAACCCCTGGAGGACCTCCCTCCGAAGGCCTCTATCCTCTCAGACGACCCACCGCCGATATTTCCCTTACCCCAAGACCTCAGAGCGCCAGCATGTATAGCATACCTCAATGTGATGTGGGGTAGCAAAAAAATTTGAAAAAGTGTGAAAAATGGCAAAAAGGGGGTATAATTGGCAAAAATGGGTACTCGACGGGGAAACTGTCAAACTTTTTCAGGAAACCCCCTGAAGTACCACCCTCCGAAGGCCTCTATCATCTCAGACGACCCACCACCGATATTTCCCTTACCCCAAGACCTCAGAGCGCCAGCATGTATAGCATACCTCAATGTGATGTGGGGTAGCAAAAAATTTTGAAAAAGTGTGAAAATTGACAAAAATGGGGTACAATGGGCAAAAATGAGTCCTCGACGGGGGAATTGTCAAATTTTTTCAGGAACCCCCTGGAGGACCTCCCTCCGAAGGCCTCTATCCTCTCAGACGACCCACACATCCCCACCCGATATTTCCGTTACCCCAAGACCTCAGAGCGCCAGCATGTATAGCACAGCTCAATGTGATGTGGGGTAGCAAAAAATTTTGAAAAAGTGTGAAAATTGGCAAAAATGGGGTACAATCGGCAAAAATAGGTCCTCGACGGGGGAATTGTCAAACTTTTCAGGAAACCCCCTGAAGGACCACCCTCCGAACGCCTCTATGCTCTTAGCCGACCCACCGCCGATATTTGCCTTACCCCGAGACTTCAGAGCGCCAGCATGTATAGCATACCTCGATGTGATGTGGGGTAGCAAAAAATTTTGAAGAAGTGTGAAAATTGACAAAAATGGGGTACAATAGGCAAAAATGGGTCCTCGACGGGGGAATTGTCAAATTTTTTTCAGGAACCCCCTGGAGGACCTCCCTCCGAAGGCCTCTATCCTCTCAGACGACCCACCGCCGATATTTCCCTTACCCCAAGACCTCAGAGCGCCAGCATGTATAGCATACCTCAATGTGATGTGGGGTAGCAAAAAATTTTGAAAAAGTGTGAAAAATGGCAAAAATGGGGTATAATTGGCAAAAATGGGTACTCGACGGGGGAACTGTCAAACTTTTTCAGGAAACCCCCTGAAGTACCACCCTCCGAAGGCCCCTATCATCTCAGACGACCCACCGCCGATATTTCCCTTACCCCAAGACCTCAGAGCGCCAGCATGTATAGCATACCTCAATGTGATGTGGGGTAGCAAAAAATTTTGAAAAAGTGTGAAAATTGACAAAAATGGGGTACAATGGGCAAAAATGGGTCCTCGACGGGGGAATTGTCAATTTTTTTCAGGAACCCCCTGGAGGACCTCCTTCCGAAGGCCTCTATCCTCTCAGACGACCCACCGCCGATATTTCCGTTACCCCAAGACCTCAGAGCGCCAGCATGTATAGCACAGCTCAATGTTATTTGGGGTAGCAAAAAATTTTGAAAAAGTGTGAAAATTGGCAAAAATGGGGTATAATTGGCAAAAATGGGTACTCGACGGGGGAACTGTCAAACTTTTTCAGGAAACCCCCTGAAGTACCACCCTCCGAAGGCCCCTATCATCTCAGACGACCCACCGCCGATATTTCCCTTACCCCAAGACCTCAGAGCGCCAGCATGTATAGCATACCTCAATGTGATGTGGGGTAGCAAAAAATTTTGAAAAAGTGTGAAAATTGACAAAAATGGGGTACAATGGGCAAAAATGGGTCCTCGACGGGGGAATTGTCAATTTTTTTCAGGAACCCCCTGGAGGACCTCCTTCCGAAGGCCTCTATCCTCTCAGACGACCCACCGCCGATATTTCCGTTACCCCAAGACCTCAGAGCGCCAGCATGTATAGCACAGCTCAATGTTATTTGGGGTAGCAAAAAATTTTGAAAAAGTGTGAAAATTGGCAAAAATGGGGTATAATTGGCAAAAATGGGTACTCGACGGGGGAACTGTCAAACTTTTTCAGGAAACCCCCTGAAGTACCACCCTCCGAAGGCCCCTATCATCTCAGACGACCCACCACCGATATTTCCCTTACCCCAAGACCTCAGAGCGCCAGCATGTATAGCATACCTCAATGTGATGTGGGGTAGCAAAAAATTTTGAAAAAGTGTGAAAATTGACAAAAATGGGGTACAATGGGCAAAAATGAGTCCTCGACGGGGGAATTGTCAAATTTTTTCAGGAACCCCCTGGAGGACCTCCCTCCGAAGGCCTCTATCCTCTCAGACGACCCACCGCCGATATTTCCGTTACCCCAAGACCTCAGAGCGCCAGCATGTATAGCACAGCTCAATGTTATGTGGGGTAGCAAAAAATTTTGAAAAAGTGTGAAAATTGGCAAAAATGGGGTACAATCGGCAAAAATAGGTCCTCGACGGGGGAATTGTCAAACTTTTCAGGAAACCCCCTGAAGGACCACCCTCCGAAGGCCTCTATGCTCTTAGCCGACCCACCGCCGATATTTGCCTTACCCCGAGACTTCAGAGCGCCAGCATGTATAGCATACCTCGATGTGATGTGGGGTAGCAAAAAATTTTGAAGAAGTGTGAAAATTGACAAAAATGGGGTACAATAGGCAAAAATGGGTCCTCGACGGGGGAATTGTCAAATTTTTTTCAGGAACCCCCTGGAGGACCTCCCTCCGAAGGCCTCTATCCTCTCAGACGACCCACCGCCGATATTTCCCTTACCCCAAGACCTCAGAGCGCCAGCATGTATAGCATACCTCAATGTGATGTGGGGTAGCAAAAAATTTTGAAAAAGTGTGAAAAATGGCAAAAATGGGGTATAATTGGCAAAAATGGGTACTCGACGGGGGAACTGTCAAACTTTTTCAGGAAACCCCCTGAAGTACCACCCTCCGAAGGCCCCTATCATCTCAGACGACCCACCGCCGATATTTCCCTTACCCCAAGACCTCAGAGCGCCAGCATGTATAGCATACCTCAATGTGATGTGGGGTAGCAAAAAATTTTGAAAAAGTGTGAAAATTGACAAAAATGGGGTACAATGGGCAAAAATGGGTCCTCGACGGGGGAATTGTCAATTTTTTTCAGGAACCCCCTGGAGGACCTCCTTCCGAAGGCCTCTATCCTCTCAGACGACCCACCGCCGATATTTCCGTTACCCCAAGACCTCAGAGCGCCAGCATGTATAGCACAGCTCAATGTTATTTGGGGTAGCAAAAAATTTTGAAAAAGTGTGAAAATTGGCAAAAATGGGGTATAATTGGCAAAAATGGGTACTCGACGGGGGAACTGTCAAACTTTTTCAGGAAACCCCCTGAAGTACCACCCTCCGAAGGCCCCTATCATCTCAGACGACCCACCGCCGATATTTCCCTTACCCCAAGACCTCAGAGCGCCAGCATGTATAGCATACCTCAATGTGATGTGGGGTAGCAAAAAATTTTGAAAAAGTGTGAAAATTGACAAAAATGGGGTACAATGGGCAAAAATGGGTCCTCGACGGGGGAATTGTCAATTTTTTTCAGGAACCCCCTGGAGGACCTCCTTCCGAAGGCCTCTATCCTCTCAGACGACCCACCGCCGATATTTCCGTTACCCCAAGACGTCAGAGCGCCAGCATGTATAGCACAGCTCAATGTTATTTGGGGTAGCAAAAAATTTTGAAAAAGTGTGAAAATTGGCAAAAATGGGGTATAATTGGCAAAAATGGGTACTCGACGGGGGAACTGTCAAACTTTTTCAGGAAACCCCCTGAAGTACCACCCTCCGAAGGCCCCTATCATCTCAGACGACCCACCGCCGATATTTCCCTTACCCCAAGACCTCAGAGCGCCAGCATGTATAGCATACCTCAATGTGATGTGGGGTAGCAAAAAATTTTGAAAAAGTGTGAAAATTGGCAAAAATGGGGTACAATTGCAAAAATGGGTACTCGACGGGGGAATTGTCAAACTTTTTCAGGAAACCCCCTGAAGGACCACCCTCCGAAGGCCTCTATCATCTCAGACGACCCACCGCCGATATTTCCCTTATCCCGAGTCTTCAGAGCGCCAACATGAATAGCATACCTCAATATTACATGGGGTAGCATTATATGATAGGTCCAGATGATAGTTACAGTATTTTTACACAGAAAGTCATTCATAAACATCCAAAAATATGGACTAAATATGAAACGTGGTACGATGCTTCAAGTTTCAAATATAATTTCATGACATACAAAGAGTTTTCTCCAATTGCATTCCTTGTTGTTACAAGAGGCTCTATTTGATAACCAGACGTTTAAAGACGCTATGCACTAGATTGGAAAAATGGAAAAGAATTTGATTCTAACAATTACTTATCTTATAGGAATTTATTATGTTATTTTAATATTATTTTTACTCTGTGTTGTGAAACATAAAATTTCACCGGGTTAGTAATTAGAATTTATAAGAAAAGTTGTACTCTTAAACTCAATTTAAACACTGAGGAATCGCCGATATCAACAATCGGCACATCTGTGGATCTAAATCAACACTCAATATTTCCGCTACACTCAAGCCGTAAACTGAAAAGCTATCCTGCAAAACTTAATTTCAATCACTAAGGAATGGTCGATATTAACAATCGGCAGATCTCTGTATCTAAATAAACACTCCATTTTTGCGCTCAATGAAAATAGGTTTCTGTGAAATTTAAAAGAAATTTCTTTGAATTTTGCACCACCAGATATTCTTTTAAAATTCAAAGAAACATTCCTTGTAATTCAAAGAATTACTTTTTAAGAATTACATATCTTTAAAATTTCAAGGATAATTGTTTGAAATTTAAAAGAAAATTTCTTTGAATTTTAAAAGAACACCTGATGGTGCAAAATTAAAAGAAATTTCTATTAAATTTCACAGAATGCATTTTGAGTGAGGCCGTTATCCAACAAACTACTCTACAAAACTCAGATCCATACATTCTATTCATTTGTTGTGGGTGCTACAATAAAACTGAGTTTTTTTACGTTAATCAATAAGTCTCTGCACAAGTTCAACGTTTTAGCTTAAAATTCTATCAAACTTTGAGGTCAGTATTGAGCAAAAAATTTAGGACGTTTGAACACTTTTTAAGAATTACAATTATTACACACCCTTAACAATTGAAATATCTAAAGTAAATATATTCTAGTTTCTTATGACATGCTTCTACGCGAAAGACACAAAGTCTTCCATACAAAAATTCAAGATGAGTGTTTTAAAACATCAATTCCATCAAAATCACTTCAAAGGCCTAGAGGTTCTGCGTTTCAAAAACTGAAATAACAAAATTGGCTTATGTCACATTTAGGGGCCGGACGTTATAACGTTAGAAAAGAGAAGAGCTTAGAGCGGGGGTTCGGGGGGCGGCATCCCCCCGACTTAGGCTTAGTACATGGCTCATATAGGGACCTTAGCTTAGGCTAAGACTAAGGCTTAGGCTTAGTATATCGAGAACGGCATGGCATGCATTATACTTCGGCCCCTAAAGGTTACATTGGCAACAAAATCAGTGGGAGAAAATAGCAGAATACCCAGGGGAATAATGAGAATTCGCTCGTTGAATATTTTTAGTAAATACCAATTTCTCTACGAAATAAACTCGCTTTGCTCAGTATTCATCCGTTTGTCGATGTCTGCATAAAATACTGCAAATCTTTTGTCAATATTTCAGGTTCAAGATTTGTTCCTAATTTCGAGTAAACAAAATGGATAAGTATTGCTGTTGTTGGATCGATTCAGTTTCACCCTTCCGATCATATTATTTCACACAGCGACTTTCGTTGTGCTGCTTTGTTGAGTGTAGTTTGACGAACTGTAACGCACAGATTATATTAAAATACAAAATATTGCTAAAAATTAGTGTTTCTTCGTTGTTCGACGACGGACGTTCGATAGACTGTACCTCGAAACTCCGATTAGCAGCTTCGTTTTTCTGTTGCTTCAACTCGGCTGAAATACATGCGCGAATTTAGTAAAAAGCAATACAAACGAGAAACGAAAGCATTAAATGAGATAATATGATAGATCAAAATCAGAAGGCGATTTCAAGGGACGCTTTGAACCTTAAACGGCTTGAATTCATAAGCTTATTCTGCCACGGAACCGCGTCAAGGGCACAAAATGACTACGATAAAGCACTGTGAGGAAGAAGATGTGTCCGAGAAGACATGACTTTTGCAATTTTTCCGGACACTATTTGGACCGAAGCATTTAGTTGGGGGCTCAACTGTCGCGGATATCTGAAAAAACGTTAAGATGGTTTTAGCCAAAAATATGTCATTTATCATTGTCAATAGATAAGGGATATGTGTTTGATAACGCGCAAAAGCATTCACAGTAATTTTAACAAAACATATGTAGCATACATTTTTCAAAACCCAACTACAATCGACATTTGTAATTTAGTAAAAAAATATTTTATTTAATCACTGCTAGATTTACCCAGTCAGTAGCTCATTACAAGCAAATATTTTATTTAATCACAGCTAGATTTACCCAATCAGTAGCTCATTACAAGCAAATATTTTATTTAATCACAGCTAGATTTACTCAGTCAGTAGCTCATTACAAGCAAATATTTTATTTAATCACTGCTAGATTTACCCAGTCAGTAGCTCATTACAAGCAAATATTTTATTTAATCACAGCTAGATTTACCCAGTCAGTAGCTCATTACAAGCAAATGTTTTATTTCATCACTGCTAGATTTACCCAGTCAGTAGCTCATTACAAGCAAATATTTTATTTAATCAATGGTAGATTTACCCAGTCAGTAGCTCATTACAAGCAAATGTTTTATTTAATCACTGCTAGATTTACCCAGTCAGTAGCTCATTACAAGCAAATATTTTATTTAATCACTGCTAGATTTACCCAGTCAGTAGCTCATTACAAGCAAATATTTTATTTAATCACTGGTAGATTTACCCAGTCAGTAGCTCATTACAAGCAAATGTTTTATTTAATCACTGCTAGATTTACCCAGTCAGTAGCTCATTACAAGCAAATATTTTATTTAATTACTGCTAGATTGACCCAGTCAGTAGCTCATTACAAGCAAATATTTTATTTAATCATTGCTAGATTTACCCAGTCAGTAGCTCATTACAAGCAGCAATTTTAAATTATTTCTTACCCATCGTACGATACATGAAAAAGTTAATGTCATGGTTTCGCAGACTACATTGCACCAAATCTTAGCAAGGGTCGTTTTTATTTTTACGCCCCAAATATTTTAATAAAATACGAAGCTTTTAGACACTACTCGAAGGTCAACCCACTCGCTACATAGAATTCTCAGTTCAAATACACTTTTCTATGATCTTGTTCATCACAATTTTTGTTCGCAGCTTAGATTGGTTTAGAGCCCTAACGCCCAAGCTATAAGACCGATGTGGTTATACGTCACTATTCACTTAAATTTGTGTTTACTTTGCTAACAGCAAAGAATTCGTGTTTTAAATTGGAATCCACCAAAATTTTGTTCGAATGCATTGATAAGTTTATAGTATTTGCTTTTGTTTAATGAGCTGCAGATTTAATGTCCACATTTTAAACATAAATGGGCGAGGTCCGAAGTTCCAGGGGGATTGTGGGTGTAATTGTGGGGGTCGTTGGCGGCACAATAAATCTTTGAAATTTTTTGGAACTCAAACATGGCCCTCATTGTACTAATTTCCCCCAACCTTTTGTCAATTTACCCGCAATTTTTCCTAATTTCGCTGTTCATTGTTGCCTATCTTTGCCTAAACCTTCCACGCACCTTCGCTGCGCGAATGCGATGGAGAGCGTAGTCTTAGGGGCGGCTCAGGCTAACTTAAATGTGGGGTATCGGCGACGATCCGATGGGAGGTCCGCGCGTCAGGGGGGTGATGCTCCCTGTAGCCGTATGACCATACATTTCATATGTAGCAACGGTTTTTAAATTCAAAGCAGTTGTTACAAAATAGGATAGCTGGTGTTGTCACTTAAGATCGCTTGGACTATAAGATATATTTGCTGAAATTTAAATATATATTTTTTTCACAGATATTTGTTTGACACACAATTTCAAATCTTGCTTCGTCTATCTAGAACACAGAAAACTCCCAAACTAACATCAACATTACCAACTACTATATAAACCATCAAATTTTGACTAAGATAGGATTCTAATTCACAACACTATGTCCAAGGTAGAATTGAGACACGGAGTAGTTTTCAGGTCCGATCCGTAGCTACAACATTTTGACGCAGACCCGTTTCTAATCAGCTGTAAGCACGCTCCATACAAAGAATACAGCCGCGTTATAAAGATATAAATGTAAATATGAAATGAGCCCGATAAATCATTCTTAAATACAAGGTTATGGAACCGTATACTAATCATACGATGCTTGACTGAGTTGAGATCAAACAAACTACCCCGAACCGACTCCAAAATTGGGGTAGCCCTGGCCCGTAATATTTCGGCTGGAACCGCACTGGGCGGGTCCACACCCGAATATAACCGAGCCTGGCTGGGCCAGGTCGAACCGCGGATCGTAATTCTCAACTCTACTCCGAGAGTTAGCTAAGAATCGCAAATTCATTATTGGATAACATTTTGCCGAGATCCTTTCGATGTTTATAAAATCATATTGCAGTTCCACGACAATTCATACCATTCTTATATCTTCTTTCCCGTAACCAAAAACATTATTAGAATAACCACTAATTTTCGCAAATTTTAAAAATCGGAGTTGATCATTTGATGTTGAAATAAAATTTAATTACAAATTTTGTTTTATTTCAGAACATAGACACGAAACAACTAACTGCATTTCTTATTAAATACACAAATAGTGCGCTTTTTAGTGTGCTGTACGAGTCAAATTTAAAATAAATAAAGTAGAAAAAAACATTTTTGAGAATGTGACTAGTAAAATACTCTAAAATATATTTTATATAATAAAAATATATACTAAACGCCTAGGTCAGCGAATTCCCAACAACGGTAAAAATCGTTGGATTTTAATGATAACTGAAAAAAGGAGAAACAAAAAAAAAAAGAAAATCAACAAATAAAATTAGAAACGAAAAACTTCATGCCTAGCTATGTAATAAATTGCCATTATACAAGTTGTCACAATATTACAGTGTAGAAATGCCCAGAAATCCGTTTCGACTGTCGACGTCGCAAACTTCAACTTGGACATAGCCACAAGTAGTAAAAGCCACAAATAGGTGACTGTATCTTTGCTGCAAGATAGCATAAACCGGTTGTACTTTGCTTCTATAAGACTGTGGGCTTGGAACAAATATTACGTATTTTCTCGAATTTGTTGATCTAAAGGCCAAACGATAGTTGAGAAAGCGCGTGTGGGACTCAATTTAGCATCTAATCTATAGGCAAATGACAGTAACGAAATATAAAATTTACCATTTACATTTACTATTTTTACAAAAATACTATAATAGCTGTCACACGCTAATAACTATTATTATGCATCATTTACGTTAAGATGTGTGCGGCAGGGCCGGATTTTGTCAGTCTGCCGCGGCTCTAAAGCCAAGCTTGTATAGCCGCGATAAGCTACTGTGACATCTTTTGGGCCAAACCAGGCTTTACTAATATCTAATAGTAAACATCGGCTGAAAAGGTGTCACAAGGGCAGGAATCGGTTCTAAAAGCCAGAAATATATGACGACATTGGAAAATCACTGAAAAATGGAAATTGGTGATACACATTGTTGTATGGTCGTAAATTTTTCTAGTTGAGTGGTGTAGTTTTGATTTAAGAAAGAGCATGTTTTACATAGCTACTAGGTTGGCTTTTCGAAGGCGCCTAAACAAAAATTTTGAAAGTAGTGATATTTACCAACTTACATTACCCGTATGCATGTGAAGTACTTGCCTTTTGGGATCGAGAGAGTGAATTATTCAACGAGTACAATAATGTACCTAGTTCAGTGCTACATACAACAT
>JASANE010019541.1:0-15305 GCA_030248225.1 Trileptium ribeirensis
CAATATCAAAAATTCACCCCCTCCCGCCGACCATCTACCCTCTCTAAGCCGACAGACCTCCAACACCTATGGTTTATATTGCTTGGTGTACTTGATTTCAAAAATCCGGGACGATAAGTTCGTAATGCCGCACTATTCAGTGGAGTTAGGTACAGGATAAAAGCAAAATATATGAGTTTTAAATCCACCGATCGCCGTGCGTTTGCAAGCAGGATTTATAATGCAACGCCTCTACGTTCTGTATTAAATAAAATAAAACTTTAGCCACTCAGAATAAGCTGTTCATTTTTGACTTTTATTTGAGAAAACAGTGCAAGTAACGATAAAATGAATATATACATATCACAAATATGGTCACAAGAAAATTGAAAAATATCACAAAAATTGCAATTGCAACCGAAAAACTGACTTTATATATAATGGATGCTGTGCGGAGACTTATGAAAGCAGGTCATATCGGGTCACCTCTGTGACTGGATCAGAGTATGTGTGTCTGATTTAAAATTCAAAGAACAGCGTCTTTTGCATATTTCTTGTCACGTCTGCTCTTCCGCAAGGGAGGAATTCGAATGCACGTAAACCAAACTCTCCGACGACGTTTTCTACTTCTCAATAAGTCTGACCAGGAAGGCTGTTGGGTTGGAAACTGGAAAACGGTCACACCTATATCATTGAAACACGATTGGGAGCCCTAAAACATGTTCCTTTTCACATCAGTTTCAGAGGCAATTATTTTTAGGTTGTTCGCAAATCGCGCACAACTGGCTTCACACGACAAAACTCTCAGGTCAAGGTCTCGCCGAACGCAATTGTAAGCCATTTGGAATAGTGGTTTGTCAAGCAGATATAAGGGTTTCAAGCTGTTTTTTACGACTTCGCAGAATTATATTATAGATTGGTGGCTTTGAAAATTGCCTTGACACTAAGTCATTAACGTTATCAGGTTACTGGTTGATTACGGCTGCCGGGTCCAGAGTCTCTACCAAGGCCGGGTCGCAATATGGTATCCCGGATGAATCTCTGACATATATTACGAAGTTTTAACATTTTCGAACATTCCTGTTCCACGTTTCACGGAATATATGATCTAAAGCTGAAACCAAAAGCATAAAACATCAGGGTTAGGTAAGAAGTTACGAGATATTTTCAGGAGGAAGTGCAGGACGAGCGTAAATTACAGTGCATATATACCTATATAAAAGAATAACCAGTTATACTACAAGGTTGTGTTCGTCGCTAGTGACCATTTTTTATTTAGCACATAAATCAGTCTTTCAGTCTACGACTAATAATCAAGATTGCCAATAAAACACCTGGTATATTTTGAAAATACCTAATTTAACCGCAAACTTTTTCAAACAGTGGAAAACCATAGCATCACATGCCTAAGACTCTTTTAGCCTGACTGTTTATTAATATTGATAAAACAGTAGATGTATTATTTCAAGACTATATAGCTGTCAAAAATCGGATTTCAATAATGACAAAAACGCCACTCCCTGGACTCCTGCTTAACCAATTCGTAAAATGTCTGACATCTAAGCTACTAATTACCTCCCACTGCTTTAGGCTCAGCCATATTATAATATATAATCCTAAATATATATATGCTGAGTTTTACTCACCACCCCGTTCTTCCACTCTTCAAATTGCTTCAGCTGTTGTAGGCATTATTGTTCTACATAAAACTAAATTCACGCAGGAAGTCGGGCAATATTCGCAAGTTATTCTGTTACATATATACCTTCCGAGGTTTACGCACCAACGCATTCTTCAACTCTTCAAATTGCTTCAGCTGTTGTAGGCATTATTGTTCTGCATAAAACTAAATTCATGCAGGAAGTCGGGCAATATTCGCAAGTTATTCTGTTACGTATATATACCTTCCGAGGTTTACTCACCAACGCATTCTTCAACACTTCAAATTGCTTCGCGTAAAGAGCCGTGGGCATTATTGTTCTGTATAAGACTGAATTCACGCACCAAGTTGGTTAATATTCGCAAGAATTAGTCTCAGTTTATATATACCTGCTGAGGTTTACTCACCAACGCAATTTTCAACTCTTCAAATTGCTTCGTGTAAAGAGCCGTGGGCATTATTGTTCTGTATGAGACTAAATTCACGCACGAAGTAGGTCACATTCGAAAGTTATTCTCAGATATTTACCATAAAAATGAGGTGATTTTGTTCAACTTTTTTAATGTACAAAACTTGGTGTCGATCAGTGGTCACGAGGCCCATAATGATACATAACCTATTCGAACAACAGTTACCACCTGAGCACCAAACTAAACGCGTGTTCACACGCTCAAACTTTTTGCTCAAAATTTGAATGCATATGTTTTGCATTTTCAGCAAGTTTGAACGTGTGGACACTGTTCAAATTTTTCAAGAATATTTCTCTAACCAATCATGAACGAGATGATTTACCTGAAAAAGTTTGAGCTTAAATTTTGAAATATCGCAATTTTCCTTTAAAAATTATCGTCAAATTTTGATCAGATTTTTAGTTCAAAATTTGAGCAAAAAGTTTGAGCATGTGAACACGCCTTAAAACTACACTGTGCTAGCAGAAACATGCAAAAAATTGATGTTGGAACTGCAGTAATAATACCACACGAGCATCGGACTTAATCTTTTATCTTACAATATAAATGCAAAACAATGTTACGTTGAAGAATAACGAAAATTGAAACATAACAAATTATAAAAACAAGACACTACAACAGTAAAAGCGCTAAAATCACTACACAACGTCTATTAACAACGTATTATAAACAAATAATGAAAATTTGTCAGGGAAGAACAAACAAGAAGTTTTTTATTCATTTTCCTATGTACCATCCCGGAAATTAAAAATCACGTCACTAATTTCGGTAGGCATAAAATCAAAGTAAATGTGTAAAATAACACAGAAAAACGACCACAAAAGTATTAGTCTTGTTTTGGGTATCGTGCCGTATACATCACTTTGTGATATCTCTCAATTTTAGTATTTATCATCTCAACTAATCTTGCTTGATTGAAGTAGCAGACCATAATGGTCGAACCTGTTCAACAATGTGGCATTGTTCAGTTTTCCCATATTATCGCCGCAGTATAGCGGGATCATGTTCGCCCTTACCCACCCGACTTTATGACCGCTCTGATGGGTTATAAATACGAATGCCCCACCTATGTTCCTGAACCACCAGGTTCTCAGACCACAGGCTGATATCCTTGCCATGTTTTAGGTCACGATATCCAGATCGTCAGTTTCTTGAACCACTGAAGTATACTACAGAATTTGGTGATCCAGGATTATATTTGGGGTGTAAGTCGGAGGTCCAAGAATTTGTATGGAGGGTCTCGACGTGATGGTACAAGAACATGGATGGGGTACTCAAGTTTATGACCGATCAAGTGGATCAAAATCCTGCAAAAGTGGTAAAAGCAAAAGCGACCGAGACGTACCGCGTACTTTGCCTTTAACAAATCAAAGCTGAATATGAAGTCCCTACTCCAAAACCATCCTACTTTTGCATCCAAACTTGAAACCATATCACCCATGGATGGAGACTTCTGATCGTGGTTTCTTGCTCACTAGTCACTTAACCCATGTCTGGATATTTTTCCGCGATTTGGCAGCCACTTAGTTTAGTTTGCAGGTTTTAAGGTGCCTGTGGTGAACTTTCACTAACCGCTCGTTACAAAGGCATTTTATAGAAATAAGAGATAGACGACCTTTTGTCTCACCTGTGCCTCCCATACGTACCCATTTTAGCTGGAGTACCCATATTTTCCCCTGCTGTACGTACTTGCCACGCCCAATGCTGAGCAATGCACTTTGGAAGAACGCATAAAACATCCCTAATAGTAGAGGAGTCTGGGAGTCCATAAAGCACTATAACTGTAAAAGAACATAAAATCCTTGTAATTTACCAACTGTTAGCAATTGCGATTATGAATGCAGAAGGAATACTTTAAATTATTTGCGTCCACTGAGATAAATATCGGGATGTTTTAGCCAAAATAGTGAAAAATTGTATTTTTAGCCCAACGGACAAACATTTCTCAATTTTTTAGCCGTGCAGTAGTGCCTGGGCGGACCTGGGGGTATGGAATGGAGGCATGCTGATGGGGACACCTGCCCCATATGTGTAGAATACAACAATGTGCTATGACTGTGAAAATATTTATGATAAATTTGATGGTGTGTAACTTGGCTAAAAGTTCGTTTAGCAGTAAACCAGCAACAATAACTAAAATATTTATTATGTTACTGGACCTGTCTGTACGAATATATCAAATTGTCTACATTATGCATGGTTGATAGGTAGCTACCGAACTCAATGATTTGGAAATTGTTTATAAGGTACATCCAAACGCATCATATACTCGCGAATTTTCCAGCGAAGTTGACGGTGAGCTGAAGTGCCAGGTGGTGGCCGCTTTTGCCATTCCTGCTTGTATTCGGCGAACCTTGCAACCGGATCGTGCTAAAAATTTACTAAAAATACGAAGTCCATCTAGCAAGATAAATGCAGTGCGAATATTCAAAAAATAATCACAATTTCCGAGAGCAATAAGATATTCATTTAGTGGCTGTATTGTTGGTTTACTGCTAAAAGTTCGTTCAGCAGTAAACCAACAACAATAACTAAAATATTTATTATGTTAGTGGACCTGACTGTGCGGATATATCAAATTGTCTACATTAACATACGAAGTCCGTGTAGCAAGATAAATGCAGTGCGAATATGCAAAAAAAATCATAATTTCCGAGAGCAATAAGATATTCATTTACTGGCTGTATTGTTGGTTTACTGCTAAAAGTTCGTTCAGCAGTAAACCAACAACCATAACTAAAATATATAGTTATTATGTTAGTGGACCTGACTGTACGGATATATCAAATTGTCTACATTAAAATACGAAGTCCATGTAGCAAGATAAATGCAGCGCCAATATTCCAAAAAAATCATAATCTCCGAAAGCAATTATAAGATATTCATTTATGGCTGTATTGCATGCGGTAATAGATTAATATGAACGCTTTCAAACAATAGCAACGATCATTTTGATTCGGGCGCTTTGGGCTTAATGTAATTCATACAAGCAAACATTTTGAAGACAGCCATCTATGACCAAGTTATACTGCTAATTGTAAGTAAAAAGGGTGATTTTTACACCAAAAACATTATGCTCACGAATAATGAATAAAACTCTCCTAATGCGACGTTTGGTTATAAAAGGACTCAGTGTGAGAAACTTGCGGTGGTTAAATTAATCACTGTATTTTACTGATAGTTTCAAGAAACCATGCCCAAACACATTTAAGGGATAGCATGCGTGATGTCATTAACAAATCTTGACGCTGTGAATAACACATTGTACATTACATTGTTATAAATATAATTGCTAACCGTCTGAACTACCACTTATAAAAATAAATGGCAGCACGATGAAGGTATATGATATCAGCATGGTATTGATACCGCACTATTCAAAAATTACAAGCTACGCTCTACAACATACCGTTGCCGAGGCTACAAACATTATAGCTAAGTACACTGCCCAGTTCAAAGTGGGGGGCGGGCCCCCCGGCAAAAACGGAGGTACCCCACGGCTCAAAGCCCCCTGCTGAGAAACATTAACTTCTAAACGCAACAAAATCCCGCAAAAAATTGGTCCCGCGGCAAAATCCGGCACCCCCGGCAGGTGAGCAGGAGGCCCCCGGCTCAGGCCCATAATTTCCGAAGTTTGGACTAGCCAGGTACACAATCAGCTAATATATAGTACCATCAAGAACATTACGGTGTTGCAGACACCAAATAAAGGACAGTGACAGAGACACCGGTAGTAGACAAAGCCTTCACATCATGACACCCTTATAACATAAACGCCGCTTTAGTTTACCAATATGTGCACTAATACTAACTTGTTTTATCCAGCATTACGGAGTATTGATTGTTAACAAATAATTGTTACTTTTTATGTAGTGAAATTTGCACCGTCAGCTAGTGGATCGTCAACCATAAATCAAATTTGCTAATAATTTGTTGTCTCGCACAATTGTAGCTCAAACGAAAACTAGAAATTTCTATTACTTGCCCTTTAGTTAATCCCGAAAACGGATTTCAACACTTTACTACGTAAAAATAAGGCGAAAGGCGCCGAGTCAGGTAGAACTGGGTCCGACAATGCAAGTTCATAACTGTGTATCAACAATATTTTAGCCACATCGCGCATATCTCCATAACCAATGAAAAATATATTGGTCTTTGAGAGCCCACTTTAAACAGCACGTTAAATTATTCAGTAGCTGCATAACACCCATTTTATTAAAGTGGTTACCTAGTAGCTTGTCGCATCACCAAGGCGGTGAATTGTGATTGTTAAACATGTAATTTAGAGAAACGTACGTACGCAGCTATAATGAGCATCCATTTACAAAAGATCCAAATATCAGCCATGCTGCTTTAATCGTAGAGAAGATGTACCCGCTTATTGCGTATTTAGAGACTTAGTACATAACTATTTAGAATAACGAAGTGATCTACAAAAAAGGAGATCAATAACACCGTTATATCTCAAGCGGTTGCGGAGATATTGTAATTTTCGTGATCCCATGGGCCCATTGAAATCCCTCGTTTGACCAAACCTTACAAACCCTACAATGTAAATAACAATTATATTAGCAGCATGCCATGTGCCGCTATATCGAAGGTGAATTTCTGTATAAAATGAGTCCAATAACACGCATAAAGCTCGAATGGTTGCAGAAGTAGTCGTTTTCATGTATTTTCGATCTCATGGGCCCATGTAAAAACCCTTTTGACCCAACCCTGCAACATAAATAAAGACAATAACAGCACGCTATGTGCCGCTATATAGAGGTTGAATTGTTCTACAAAACAAGACCAATACCACATATAAAGTTCAAGCGGTTGCGGCCATATTGTCTTTTTCCGGTATTTTGGGTCTCATGGGCCATTAAAAACCCGTTTTGACCCAGATTCTCCACCCTAAAAGAGCCAAGTAGCAAAGCATCAGCCATATATAGCTTTTTGTCCTACAAAATCAGCCTAAATTGGCTAAGTTGTCGAGATACAACCCATAACGTGTTTTGTCGCAACAGACACTTTAAACTCTCGAACCAAATGGGGGTCATGAAACCTGAAATACCCAAACCATCATATCTCCATAGCTATTGAATTGAATATTATATCCAGCGCACAGCGAACCGTCTCCTGCTATCTTCCCAGAGTGCCCGCCTCAGGCCCTGCGCATGATGATAGTTCTCTCAAGGATAGCAATCGCCAGAGGAAAGTAATGCGTGCTCCGGCTATTAACTTGGAGTCATTGGCTACTCTAGGCCCTGGCTGCTCCCACATTTACTCTGGACAAATACCAGGAAAAGCATGTAACAAGCAGGAATACGAAAGACCTCAAAACCGGAAAATGGGATATACTGGACGAAGCACGAAGAAAATTTGGTGTCATGCGGCCTCACAGTAGACTGTGAGGAAACCCTCGTAAAATTTCCAGTAACTTTCATATCCAATCATCATTTTTATCAAAACATCTAGCTACTGCATCCAGCGCAGACCAGGCGCGGCATTGGGACGACCAGAACGGCATGAAAATGGTCTGTGGCCGCCGCAAAAGTGGAATGTTGCCAAAAATCTGTTGTTAATATGCCCGTATGGAACGTAGGAACAATACTGTCTATAGGATATGACGAACTATTGGTCCAATCTCTGGAGAAATACAATATTGACATTGCTGCTCTCTCGGAACTGCGACTCGGCGGCACGGGACGTTTGCACATCTCGTCAGGAGCCCAAACTATGATTTGGTATACTACGGAGCAGAATCAAAAGACCAATACTGTGTCGGAATAGCTGTTAAACCAAACATCATGATACAGCTAAAATCGTGGAAACCTGTAAATAAAAGGCTGGCTGTAGCACAATCAAAGCGCAGCCAAAAATGGAACCGTCATAGAAGGATATGCTCCGACATACAGCAGCCCTGCAAACAACCTTTATGAACTGCTAAATCACGCGCTCAACATAGCAACAAAACGCGATATCATTACACAGTGTGGTGATTTTAATGTCAAATCAGTCCTTCTGTCTGTGGAGATGAAAGTGTCATCGAAAAATTTAGCGGTGGCCACCGCACAGATAACGGCTCGATATTCATAGCTAACGTCTAATACCACAACTCTCTTCAGTGCTTCTAACTTTATCCGCAGACATCGACCCCGATAGACAAGACGATCGATGTCTAGAAAATACCACATACTAGGTCACGTATTACCGAACAACAAGTCTCGATTGCAGATCGTTCTGGAGTAGCTCATTACCTAGTGCCATGCACTGTTATTTACGCGCATCAAGCTCAAAATCGATTCGAAGCGCATTTTGCACAACATCCGGGATTCGACCTGTCGTCATTAAGCAAAACTTGAAACACATGCGAAATTTAATGTCGCTGTCTCAAACCGATTCGCTGTTTTCTATAAACAAGTATCAACCGACATCGACTCTACATGATCGGCTTTCCAAAACAACAGCCAAAGTGTGCTCCGCGACACCTTAACAAAAAAGCGGAGAGTAAAATTCTTACACTGGGCAAATCACGACGTGCTCATCACAGCAGAAAAGCATGCTATAGTTCCTCTATCAAGGCAGCAGTTATTTAATCGTCAAGAAATCTCTGGATAAAAAACTGGCAAACACGATCGTTTCATATGGCTAGCGAGATAGATGACCACAGCTACTGCTGTGAACATTCAGTACAGATTATATCGCCTCATCCGCCAATATACACACGGGAACCGCTATCAGAAACATTTGATACGCAATGCCAACTGTGAAACACTAGCGACCAATATACAACAACTTGGACGTTGGCGTGAACACTTCTACGCACTGTCCAATCGCGACGCACCAACCAAGCCGCTACAAGGCGATGAACTGTAGTTTACTGGTTTCCACAGTGATAACGATTGCTCCATCCCACCCATGAAGCACGAAAGTCTCAATGCAATGAAGGCGCTCCGAAACGGCCGTGTTGCTGGAAAGGACGGCTTGCAGCCAGAAGGCTACATAGCTGCCGCTTCACGCGTAACCTTGCCACTCCGCTTACTACTGAAACAAATATGGGAGAGTGAATCAATTCCAGATGTTTGGTGTTTAGCAGTACTTTTGACACTGCACAAAAAGGCGACAAATCCATATGCTCGAACTATAGGGAAAAATTTCAATCATGAATGCGGCCTTTAAATTCTTAGAATCCATCATATCCAACAGGTTCAAACTGTGCAGCGAACAGTTCACACAATAATAGCAATGCGGATTCAATATTATATGTGCTTCTGCTGTAGCTGTGTAATTACTGTTGTAGCTCCGTGATTGCCGGTTTAGTTGCCACAGCTTTGTTTACGTAGCTAAATAAACACTTATCCACCTAACACGCGTTTGGTAGAGTTTCATATGACGAAATGTGCTGCGCAAGACAAACGACTTAAACTGTATATAGTCATTCATACCCTATCCCTAGTTAACAGTCTCAGGTATTACTGAATTACTACATAGCTTTCGTAAAATATTTGCAGAAGTCTATTATAACATTTTGTCGATCGAATACAATCGATCACGTATAAACCCTAATGTTCAATTCTTGAATTTTACTACTTTCACAGTAGTTATACACACATTGTAGCAAAGCACAACAAATTCAACCGAGCAAAGAAAGCATTCGATCTGAGTTTCAATTTTTGTTGTAAAATGTTTCCGAACATGCTACTACTTTCATAATAGTACCACAACTCATTCATCGTGTAACATATGGAATTTTTAGATTTCGAGAGCCGGTGTTGAATAGGGGTGCCCCATTTCATGCCAAATGACAAAATCCGTTGCCCCCTATTCGATACCTCAGAGTGTCCTTGCAAAATGTTCTGCTAATGAAGAAGCTACTCAAAACGCAGTACAGACAAGAACAGTCATAAGAAACCAAATAAAAATAGCATAGTCCCAGATGTAGAATCGCAAAATATGTCTCAATATATTAAGACACTTTAGGTGTTCACAGCTATGCAACAGCATAAACACATTTCGTTTTATTGTACAAAGACATAAATTCAATAACCTTATGCCGCAGAGTTCCGGGCTCAGGGTTGATTACCGTCCGTACTGGATGGCATTCCACGAACGCTTTTTGACGACTACGTTCCAACGAGCGAACATAGTTTGCAAAATCAATAACGGGAATGTGTACTTCTTGCGCATTCATACCAGCCTTGCGTATGCTACTACGAAGCTCAGCTGCTGCCTATAACAATCGAAAAGCACACAATGATTGTCCTTTCCACAAAGGGGAGTCCAGGATATCTGCGGTTCCCGCCAGAAAAATTTTTCTTACCCGCAGGTTAAGCCCCAGCACCGCAGGAATTTTTAGGTGACTTCATAAATGATCGTCCTAAAGAAACGCTTATATACATACATACATACATATATATATATACATGTATAATGTCAACCTACGGAAGCAAGTTGCTTTGATTGTTGTGACTATTGCCATGATCTGGTAGTTTTTAAAGAGGCAGGATGATTTAGTTTTAAAGACACGAAACTACATGAATTAAAATAATTTAGTTTTTTCGTGTTATTCCAGCACCGACGCAAATGCCAGTTGGGAAGGTCACACTTTTATTCGTATATTTAGGAGGGTTTCATGAAATCTAGTGGGCTATTCGTAGTGTAGGAGTAGCTGGTGTTATTACAGTATAACCTGGGACTGAAATAAATTACACTAAGATTAGCTATTCATTTTTAACTTTATTGTTGCTTCGTGTACGCTCACCACTGCATTTTCAGACGTGTAGCGTACAATATCTACGAACCTATTAAGTTTTCTACTCACACATGAACGCCGACGGCTGATACATCTGACGTTTGCGTTCATATACCACCTACTCTTTTTGACCGCTTGCGGCTGGTTCCTCAGATGTTTACCGTTCACGTATATTATCAACAAATCTTGAACGCAAGCGACTGATCACTTTTGACAGTTTGCTCTCTATAGTTCGAGCTGCAGACAGTGAACGCTGACGACTGGTACTTCAGACATCGTGCGTTCAAACCAATTACCAAGCTATTGTATACGGGCGGCTGGGCAGCAGAGGCTATGCGTTCAGCATAGGCATTACAAATTACCAGACTCTCACCGAACACGTTACATTGTTGGCAACGGAGAGATTCAAGGCTTTGCATTATCATCACTAAACTCATTGCATTATCATCGCACGTACTTAAGCCCGCAATAAGCCGGTCCTACACCGCAACGGCGCGAACGTGCACAGCACAACAATCATCAGCACAGCAACTTGCCGCTGTAACTTGACATTACATATATATAACAAAACTATATACCACTGCTTATATTTCGACTATTCACGACAAACTCCTAAGTAAAAAGAAGTGCGGTCAACAGAAATGCGCATTTTCTAGTAACCTAGTAACTCGCAAGCGAGGGTGGAACAGCGAGTGTGGTTTAATCAATTGGTAATTTTGTTAAATCGCCATAGATCAGGCTTTGTGTTTTATGTATATAATAAGCTAACACCTCTGTAACACTGAACCCATCGAAACCCCTACAACCACGTAGACCCAAAACCAATGAAAAACAACTGAAAACGCACGAAGTATTCGTGCTAATCTCTAGATAACAAACTATCGTATTCAGCATGCTTTAACCAAACAAATGAACAATCAATACATCTTTGAAATGGGGTTCGTCGATCGTAAAAAACTTGAAACCCCAAGAAAAAATAATATGGCTAAGTTGGACTATAAATAGCAAAACCATAGTATTCAGTGTGCTTGATCACCTAATAGACACTCGTTGTACGGTAAAAACACGTAAAAATATGCCGAAATTTGAAAAATCCTTATTTGTAGCAAAGGGCCCACGAACCATATTCGGACCCACAGCGACCCAGGAAATGGTCCTACAAAAAATAGTGGTCGGCAAAATTATAGATCTCGATGAGCTGGTTATGTATGGTTGTTTCCATTTTTCCAACCCTCTATCGCAAGAAATGAGCTGCCGAAACACTGGTAGCCGTAGGGCCAGATTTGGCAAAGAACCCTTAAAACTGTTTTTGCCATTTTGACACGGAAGGTTGGCTCGGAGCTGTTCAACTAAAGGGCACCTCGTCGTCACTTTTGCTATCGAACAAAAAAATTTGTCGAAATCCTTCCTTCCGAAAATGAGTTATGAATAACAGAAACGCAAAAAATAATTAATTTTCCTACTTCGCTCATTCCGTTTCAAATAAATACGCAACAAAAACAAGGGTGTACCTGTTGTAAATGCATGCGAAACATGACAACATGCAATTATATGACCCCAGTTAACCTGGGAAAAATTCCACCCTGGTTGGTGCAGGTAAAGTTTCGGTTTTGGAGAGGCCATTAGATAATATAATATTTCAAAAATATGAGAAATATGTGAACGATGATCATAGAGTTAGTTAACCGATTAAGCGCGTTGTATCATTGTTTTAAAAATATGCTGCTATGTATATTGCAGCATATTTTTGAACAACCCCATCAGCTGTTGTACCATGCTATAAATTCTAACTAAGGATCACATAATTGTGAAAAATTTGAAGTTCTTTAATATTGCACGTTGAGGACTATGTGGGTCTCTAAATTTTTTGGATGGCTGGGTACGATAGTGCAATTATACACACGTAGAACACAGCCAATTCAGCACGCAGTAGCGCCGAACAACGTAAAAATTTCTTGAAACTTGTGATTTATAAATTTCAAACATTTATACCCAGCGTTGCTTTCTTAATAGCAATTAAGGTGAATAATTTTAACAGGATTAGAGGAAGGAATTGCTGGAAGTGACCGCATATTTTCTAAGCTCCATTACGAAACCAAAACACAATTTTTTAATTTGTCAGCACATGTGGATACCCTCCATAACTACGTGAAAAATCTCGACATGCGCGCGTAACACTGTCACATGTGTCTTCTCATCTAATGCAAAACACACTTTGCAGTTGCCACAATAATTGACAGTTCTTCGACAACACCATGCCCTCACCTAGCAAGTAAGCCCCACCCGTACTACACTTGTGAAGTCACTAATATGTTCGTTGAAAATTACAGCCACTATTTCTCTTAATGAACCGCTCGTGTATTATTCCGTTACAATGACTTCGAATAGTATCAGAAAGCAAAATTTGAACCTCGAAATAGCCAATTAACTCAAACTAGCAAGGCCTGCCCCGATTCAAGAGACAGGGAGAATCACTAATGTTAGACAAAGCTTAACAACGTGAATTCCTCGAAATTGATTTTGTTGTGATCTCACTGGTATGTATGAATAAACCCTGAAATCGTAACTAATATTAAAGAATTACACAGTATTACATAATATTTTTCGCAGTCTGCCAAATTCACTGACGTTTATATCTAGAGGCAGTTTTGACCTACCCCAGGTTTAGAAGAAATGTATTCGTAACACAATTTAAGGAATTACACAGCAGCTCTGAGTACTAAATTTAACTTGAGAATTTACAGTCCTGGTAACAACGATTTCAACGATCTGTGCACGAAAATATTTTGCATTCAAGATAGAAATTTTTTTGAAACAAGTGAAGAAGTTACCCTGATCATATTCCCCTGTCTTTCACTTTATCAAGAAGTTGAAGTTGAATGATACGCTGAAATCATGCTCAAATAGCATGCTGCTCAGCGATGAAAGAGGTTAGTTGTAGGCATCACGGAAGAGCAGACTCTTTAGCTCCTTCCTAAACACCAGGAGTGAGTCGCAGGACCGAAGAGATATAGGGAGTTCGTTCCAGATTGCAGGACCGAAGCAACCAAAGCTTTTGAATGATCTATCAGCAATTACAAGTTGACGCCGTGTAAATAAACGTTCGCTATCACAAAGCTGTAGATTGTCTGTTAAATAACGGGGTCCGTCTCCTTTGAGACACTTGAAGACGATGCAGGCAACCTTAAAGATAATTCGTTGACGCATTGGGAGCCAGTGAAGATTACGTAGAACAGGTGTAATATGCTGACAATGTCGAGTGATTGTAGCAATACTGTAACTGAACGAAGAACACAATACGTATTGCTGTGCAAGTTATTTTGTATAAAATGTGCAAGTTATTTTGTATAAAATGTGCAAGTTATTTCTGTATAAAATGTGCAGTTATTTGTATGAAATGTGTAGTTTGTTTCGTATAAAATGTGCAGTTCATTTTGTATAAAAAATGTGCATATTAACACTTTGTGTAAAAATAATGTGCAGTCTCGCATAAACATGTCGTTTGGCCCAATGGACCATTTTGCATTAGTGTAATCCGTCAGGGACGAGTGTTCCAATCGGTCCCCAAATTGCGAGGAAAGGAGCCCCAACCGACCTGTAGGACCGAGAATAGAGTACTACGCTGACGACAGTTGGAAGGCAGTCGACAACTCAACCGGTAGGTATTCGTGTTATAGGGTTGACGGTTACGACCGTCCGGGAATAGGAGGCCCCTGGCTGCACGTTCAGGAAAACACGTCTGTTAAGACCGAAATCAAAAATGTTAAGTTTACCTGGTTATAATAATATACTAGGTAATGGTTATGGAAAACAACAAGCTAGAATAGACGGAAATCACTCTTTGGTAGCACTTGTATATAGGGGATGACGGATGCCGGGCTCGTTCAAAGGTCCGTCGCCGTCTGCGATATCATGGTACGGAAAATAACCAGAGTAGGCTGGTGAAACGCTTTGAAAATTGCAAATAGATATTTAAAGGCCCTCCGGACAACGCCGCAACTTCGCTTGTAACACGTAGAGACAATCGCTACTTACGCTAGGTAGGATTGTCATCGGGGAACCCGGACCATCACTTTCCATGTAGTTAGGATGCATCATATATAAAATATATACATGTATCTATTCATGTGTGTATGCTGTGGACAACCTTTAAACCAACCGGCCTTGTTTCTGCGACCTATTGTAGTATGCAACTAATACGAACCCCACTTTCTAACACTCTCGCCGCCACACCCCGCGTCAGAATCGGTGCACGCGACCCCTCGTTTTGTTCACCGTGATTAGTTGAATCCAACCATATGCTTTGTACCTGTGCCCGAATCCCCGCTGACCCGCGATAGCCACAGGAAGTGCCTAGAAAGCAGTCGTCAACTGTTGATGGGCGCCGACAATTCGAGATTTTTCACTCTACTCTAAAATGGGCAAATTACCCCTCGTTAGCAATACGTAACTGAAC